>JASDQU010819173.1:50724-66323 GCA_032191745.1 Picea mariana | reverse complement strand
CCTAGGTTCCTGTAGCACTTCAGTTCAGTTTCAGACAGTTTTGAATGAGTTGTTTTTGGGTGTTTGTAGCAGCCCTATTCTTGTTGATTGACCTTGAGTCCTCCTTGGCAAAACAGTCCACTCAAGATCTTAGTGGAGGTCAAACCCTTGGGGTTTTGACCCATGATCTTTAAACGGAATTTCTGAGCATATTAAAGAGGACAACATTCAACATCAGGTACATCTTTTGATTGTTCTAATAAAGGTAAAGTTCAGATCCAATTTTTTGTATAAGTTTACCTATGTTCAGAAATGTTATTTTCAGTTCTTAATTAGTCTTAGATTAAGTCTGTTATCTTTCATTTTCAGTCATACATTTTCAGTATATTCTACTTCAGTTTTTGTTTGAAAAGGTGTTGATCTGTTTGTACTGTAGAATTCATTTTTAAAAGATATCTCTGTTTTCCTTTTTCCCTAAAATCTAACATGGTTTCAGAGCTTAGGGTGTGAAAAGAGCTCACTAATGGCAAACTTTTGAGCCTGCATAGATCCTTGTTTTAGGGTTTGTTTTACAGATCTTCGATAAGTTGGGCCATCAAAGTTGAAGATAAAGAAATTACTGGTACACACAGCAGTGGACGGACGAAGTGAAGTTGGGTAGGGAGGATATGATGTTCACTCACGCTGAAAACGTTTCACGAAAGGACTAATCCTATCAACCTCAGCATCAGTTGCATTTATGTATTTCAATCACCTCAATAATAGAAGCCTAAAGGAACATGAAAAATCTTCCTATCTTCTCTCATATCAAAAGGACCTGTTACCCCTCAATTTAAATGTTCAATTAACTCATCCCATCAGTATGAGAGATATCTTGTAGGAACTTGTTGTTCCCAGTGATAATATGTATCGTGAAGATCATAGATCCAGCAGCCTAGGCAAAGTTTTCGGAATTGTTACTGGCATTTCTACATCTGTGTGAGAGAAGAACTTCCAGAAGTCACTCAGCATATTTCTGAAGACAATTCCAACAGAATGAAGGCCTATTTGTGTTCTCATCTGTGAATGCACCTGCCCTAAAATTTGCCACAGTCAAAGGGGAGAAGCAATCATGATTACTCATAAAGGACTTGCCTTCCAATAAAGTCAGAAGCAGAATTTGGGTTGTTTAATACTAGACCTAAAGTCTATCTCTTGAGGCTTGTCAAATTCTCTTGATTGATGTTTTATATGGTAGAATGATAGTTGCTTGGATGAGGTTGAAATGTTCACAATATTGCAGTTTGAAGACGGTTAAATACATTACGTTGACTCTAAGTGATGCAGCAATTAGTAGTGAGATGCTTTGAAACCGCTTGCTATGATGTTGTATGTATGAAGCAGTAATATCAAGAATCCTGTGTGTAAACTGAAATCATCAAGGAGCAAAGATAATGCTGGTGTGCCTTCTCATCACGAGCCAGCCTTCTCATCTCCGTGAAATGTTTGTGGGTAACATTTTCACCACTGGTCACCATGCCAAGGCAGTGTCCCCTAACTAGTCTCTTGAAAGAAAAAGCAATAAGATAAAAAAGATAAAAGGCATTGAATGGGCTGGAAACATTTGCATCCATGACAAGGTGCAGCTCAACCTCTTCAAAGGCACCCACAGGTAACCCATACATTCCCCTGTCATCACTGCACCCATTGCTCAAACATCCCTACACCACCTCATCCACTTACATGGCCTGGATTTGTCTTCACCTAGAAACATCCCACGTCCAATGAGAATTAGCCCAATAGGACCTCCTGACATCCTCTCCAAACTTGGCTTGTAGAATAGCATAACATCTTTGAGCACTTGTCTAGAAAAAGGGGGTTTTATGCACATGTTTAAATAACTTGATTATTACATGTGATTGACATTGCTATGGTCCCTGTGACTTATGATCCCATGGAGGGCGTACTTGTTGTTGTTGCAGGGCCACACCCGACAGACAGGTACACATGGGGAGATGACTAGTTCTGACCTCCATAGGGATAAAATCCCACCAGATGGATGCTGAGACCCCATCCAAGGGCAGAAACAGATCAAAGGTTTGCACCAGAAAGAGAGGAGGACGTTCCACTAGAGACAGCCTAACAGGCCTGGACCCAGGGGGGTCTTGCCCTCCCACTATGATGTAGGCCTTGGAAGGCCCATGACGTCACCTCTGTGACCCTTGACGTCACCCAGCGTTTGATGGACACTTTGGAGGCAGTTATGTGCCAAGTGGCACGTGTGGCTTGATCCAAAGGCCTTGGAAGGCCTAACGTTTTACTTCTGGAGGCCAACATTTCACCAAAAAGGCCTAATGTCACCCTAAAGGGGCATGACATCACCTTTTCTGCTTGATTTAGGGTTTTAATTTGTCATTTTATGTAAAAATTGGATATTACATGTAAACTGGCCATGTCGGCCTTTTTGACCTAATTCTGGTCATTGTAACTGTTGAAATAAGGGATTTCCCCTTGTATTATATCATCATCTTTCACTCACACTTAAGTGAGGTCTGAAATTTGCACCCTAATTAGGGTTTCTTGGCTTAAATTTGGTTCGCACTTCTTGAAGGAGGCTATTTTTGGAGTATTTTAGCATTTGTCTTGGTGGAAGTGTTCAACTAGGCTATTTGTTAGATGATTCTTGGTGAATGTGAGTAAATTTTCTGCAATTCTTCTTCATTGAATGGTTATGGTTGTATTTATCTTGCATTTATTCTAAGATTATGAAGTTGCTAGCTTAAAACCCTAGGAGGCTAAAGCACATGTTATTGTTCTTGCCTTAATAACTTTCACCTACTAGATTATGCTAGAAAACCGATTTTCTTGAAGATTTTTGCTAAGGGCCTTGCCATTGCAACACCCTAGCACATTTTGCTTCATCTAGCCGTCATCTATTTCATCTTTGAGCTAAAGAAGGAGGAAAACCGCTAGGGCCTAGGGTTACCTACTTCCTAGTGGCCATTTTCCCCCTAAGGTCTAATGATTGAAGCCTTGGGCTACCAACACTTCAATCATTAACCTTCTTGTCTCTAGCTCTCTTGTTATCAATTTGTTCCTTCAAGATTGTCGCTGCTAAAAGAGACTCCATTTGCCCTAAAAAGCACTAATCTAAGCCTTACAATTGAGTGATTGATGAAAGCCACCCTCAAAACTATTAACTTAAGCTCTCTACTAACTATTCCTAACCCTAGAATAGACTAATCTACTAACCTATTTTTTGTTGTTACAAAAGTAGGCTACAACCATCTATTGCAGCACTAAAAGCACCTAAAAGCAATTGAAAAGTTGATTAATACACCGCCTAATGAGCTTCTGACAAATGCTATTACTTTGCTATTATTGAGTAATTACTGGTCATTGTGAAGCCATTTCAAGGCATTTATTGTGAAGCAATTATCTCATAAACATTGTTGCTATAAAATTTTGTTTGCTTCATCATATATCAACTATTGTTTTTATTGATAAAGTCCATGGTTTTATGAAGTACTAACAGCAAGTTGTCCTTGCAAAAGATATATTTTCTTGTTGTTTTGTTCCGGGCAGGTACATCTTAATACTTCACTACTTCATTGGTTAAAACCTTGGGACTTTCTGATCAGTGTGACTTGTGAGAGGGGATATTTTCATAGACACTTTAACCTTTGCCTTCTCAAACCCCCAGGTCACCGGGTACGTCTCCCTCGAGCCATCAACCCTAAATAGAAAGAGGTATCTTGTTGAGGTGACAGTGATAGGATAACCTCCCGTTACACCAATTTGCCTTCCCTTAACCTTTTCCTTTGGAATAAGTACAAATTGTGCGATAACAGATATCTCAAACTAGAATCAGACGCTACTATATCACAAACCCTTCAAACCACTCTATCGCAAAACAACTGCTTTGATACCACTTGTAATATGCATGTATCAGAAAGAGGCACTGCCACTACAACTAGAGAGTAACTGAAAATACAGAAAGAAATATGATAAGAGTGAAGCTCGAATGATAGAAATAAGAACCAAAAGATCAAAAGTAGTGAGGGCACCTGCACACCCAAGTGGATTGCACCAATGTTAAAAATATGACAGTCCTAAGGTCCTAAACCCGATTCAAACATCCACTCCATTTCAAACAAATCCCAAGGATCCTCCTTGCTATTACTAGCACTTTTTCCCATTACAGCCTCCTCCTTTTACTGCCAAAATGTTGCAGCCTATACATGCTAGCTAGTGAATCCTTCCACAGCTATTCCCATGAAGTGGACCCACCATCCTTTTTCTTACAAACATATTGAAGAATATCCTACAAACCTTGAATGAATACTTCTGGAAAATGTACCTTTGTTAGCCCCTTTCCTTCTCAAGACGGTACTGTCTCTGCAACCATGCCCTATTCTACCAATTTATTCATATTAATAACTTTTTCTTTTGATTTCATCAAAGTTCCCATCTCTAGCAACCTTGTAGACTGCTCCTCCATAACCATCAAGCCCAGCTATTATTCAATGATCTTCACTCTAGATTCAAGTGATGCTTCCTCTTCATTTCCTTCTCCTCCTCCACTACAGAATTTTCCAGCAACTACTCAGATTCCTCAAAAGACAACTTCTTAGCTAATTTTTTCCTATTTGTTCATCAACGTTGAATATTTGGTAGATCCTCCATGGGGTCACTGATACTGATCGTCTTTCTTGGTTGTATCCTTCTGATAGCATTGCCTACAAACTCATCAGGGCCTACACAACTATTTTCACTTCTTTGATAGGCCACTGCCTCCTGCCTTGATTCATCCCAATACCCAAACTTTCTCCTACATCTCTATCATTCAGACTGCCATCTGCCTACTTATATTGCCTGCTTGATGGTGGCATAGGTTCCATAACGACCCCTTTGATTATTGACTGAATCCATCCAACTTGAGGCATACTTACTGTGATATTTGTGACAAAAAGATAAGTGCCTTACCATAAAGGAAACATGCAAAAAACTTAATGTTGTACTCAATGAGACTCATAGTCTGAATCTATTTTGCAGAAAATATTGAATTACTTTTCCTTGGTCTTCAGTGTAAAATCATAAGATGACTGAAAGAGCTCACACTTGTGTCCCTTTACAACTTCTATGTTTTTTCCTCGTTCACTTGTCATGATATCAAGCACAAACATTTCAACACTGCCTCCTCTAACTTGGGGCTACATTTTGAAGTTGTCATGCATCAAAGAAATTTCTCTCTTTATCCAAATATTTACCATATCCATCAATCTCAGAGAAATTTGTGGGATGCATAAAACCAACAAAATATGTATTTTTGAAATGCATATCGCATCATAACTCTGGGTCCATCTTCATTTATTCTTTATGTTCCAAGTTGTATTTAACCATTCCTGCCTGGTCATATTCTTCTCACCTCTACTTCTGGCTTTCCTCCCTTATTCTTTGCGCTTTAAAATCATCTATAGCGTTCATTAGTCGAATGATATCTCTCCCCTCCTGTGGGCATCTGATTAAGAGTGCCATCACTTCAAGGGTAAGTAAGGTACCAAGTCTCTTCCATAGTTTTTAAAGGTCTATGATCTATCCTTTGCCATTCTTCTTGCCACGTCTTCTCAATCTTCAAGTCCATAAACAAAATAGCATTTAGAGTCTCTGCTAAAATTATCTTGACATGGGTCTTCCATGATTGTGTGTTTAACTTTTAGGACCTCATAGTAGTTTATCATTATCCCTTGAATACTGCTTTTATGGAATTCCCGTATCTCTACAATGAAGATGTTTATAAAGGCCCCACGGTCCAACTAACTGAACTGTTTGAGGCAGGTAATAACTACAATAATTTATAACAAAAGCATGAAGGTTCAGAAATAGTCCCACAAGAATATAATATAGATATACCAAGTAGCGACAAAAGAAGCCAGAAAGAAAAAATTATGGATCCAGAAAAACAAGGGGCCTTTGATAATGAAAATATAACCCAAAAAATTAGGCTCGGGAAATAGAAGATATTAAGTTTTTCCAAATATCAGTCCTGCATTATTTCCCCTATAAGAATGCTCTGCAACTGCATCAAAATTGTGTCGCATAAAAATCTCTGAAAAAGCTTCATCCTCAAAAATGCCCTTGCCAAGCCTTTTCCTTTAGTCTTCATAATTTTTTCCTTTTTTGGTTATGGAGACACTGAAATATTTTAGGGCAGTGGAAATTTTCAATTTTATTTATCTTGAGACTAAGAATGATGATTCAAACCTGAAGTGGAGTTCACCAGACATTTGTTATCAACTCTTAATCTTGTAGGAGAGGATATAGCATAGATCCCAAATTCACATGGCATTTTTCAACAATTTTTCTATTAATACTCTCCTCCTCTTTCCTTGCTTCTATTATTGTGCTCATTTTAGAATACTTTTGATGGAATTTTCACATATCTGGTAAAGACATATTTTAGCATGCTTTATTGATCAAGCATTTCCTATGTCTCTAATACTCGTTGGTAAGTATGAGAAAAGAAGAAAGGCTAAGCCAAGCACTTCAACCATGTATTCTGCAATGCTGATACCATACCATGGTTTTCCATTAGTACCTCCATGGATATTTTCATATTAAGAGATTTTATCATTTTAGGTTATTTTTCCTTTGGCTACAAAGAAAACTTGCAATCATACCAGCAGTGCATCAACAGATTCGAGTTAGGACATTATTACTGCAAAAGGAAAACATTACATTTTTTTGTAAAATTCAGATGCTTTGGGCAACAAAAATGCTGCAGCTTGCAATTTTCTCATCCTTTCGATCTAGTAACTTCGAGAAAGAAAGAAATTAAATCAGGCGCTTTGTTATATGTGGGCAGTCTTTATCTGATAGTTATTATCTATATAATGCTGCAAGCTATCTTTATACAGTGGAATATCCTTATGTTGGGATTTTGTTCCCGTTTCGGATTCCATAACCCGGAAATTTGAATGGGCATTAACCAAATTATCATCCGAACATCAATCAATTGGCATTGGCATTCAAACAATGGCCGAAAAGCACGCATTCTCTAATTAGTAAAGGAGGGAGGATTCTCTAATTAGTAAAGGTGGGAGGATGATGAGCCTGGAAGATAACGAACAGCCAAAAGCAGATCAAATTCTGACATAAAGATGGAGGATTGTTGCAGAGATGAGATGGGATCGGTTGTCTTTTGTATTAACTTGTTTTTATCCGAAAGGAATGCAGTTACTGAAAGACAGAGTACCTGCTGAGGGGACTGTGAAGGCAGCAACGTGTAAGAGGAACAATCCAAGTGACCACGGCGGGGTGAGTAGTAATTTGATGACGACGTTGATGAATCGGAGAGTAGAGTGGAGAGCCTCTCAGCCAATTTGTCCTTCCATCCCAACATCCTCAATCACTCGCCCCTCCACCTCGCTTCAATATAAGAAGAGAGACCCTGTTTGATGATTGTCAGTGGTTACATGGTTTTGAGGCTAAGATCCGGCAGCTCAGGTACTAATGGATCAAGCCATTTAACTTCGGGCCAGATGGCAAAGCGGATTCTCAATGTGAAACGAGATGTCATCATGAGAACAAATGGGGAATAAAATAGCGTATCTCTCTCATGACAGCAATTTCTATAATTTTACCACATTATGACAAGGACAGTATTGTCCATTTTAGATTAAACCATTTGATTTATTAGATTTAAATTAAAGAATAAAAAATCATTCTTTTTTTATTTTATTGCTTAATGATTTGAAAGTAAATTATGTAGTGTATTGTTAATTAATATATTATAAATATTATAAAAAATTAATATATCAATAGTATTAAAATTATTAAAAAAATAAAATTTAAATTTGAAATTATTAAAAATAAAATTTAAATTTAGAGCAAAATTATTAAAAAATAAAATTAAAATTTGAAATTATTAAAAATAAAATTAAAATTTGGAGCAGATTGGAGAAAATGTTTATTTTCTATGTTGTTAAAATGATGATGTTTTAGTTTTTCTTGTCACGATGTTTTAGGGTTTGTTTACTTTTTGTTTTTTCATTATTGTAGTTTATGGGGTTTTATTTTCTTTTTTATAATATTATTTTTAGGTATCAAAATTAAAAAGATAATTTTGATTTTCTAATTTAATTGATGACTTTTTTATTAAATTATTTTTTTCTTATTTTCAATTTCTAGTTTTTTTAAGTCGGTTTTGATACCAAGTTGAATGTTATCGTTGGATGTTGTCGTTACATTCTTTTGATTTGGAATTTAGGTATCCAACAATTTACCTCCTTTATCAATTATAGATTGTCAAAATTATAGATTGTCAAAAAGTATTTTTTCTCTAAATTAACAATAATAAAATGTTTTTAAACTTAAATAAAATATAATTATAACTAAGTGTTTTAGAACTTTACATTCATATATGTATAAAATGATTAAGAACATGTGTTTTTTCTTAAAAGGTTATAAGTTCAAATCCAAACAGGGGTAGGGTATGTATACTTAGAGGAGGTTCATTGTCCTACAAACAAGGGGGTCTCATACACTAATTTGGTGTGTGGTTTTGAGGTGACCTTAAAAGGGTATTTATACCTAGAGGAGGTTCATTGTCCTACAAATAAAAGGGTCTCATACACTAATTTGGTGTGTGGTTTTGAGGTGACCTTAAAACTAGATTATTATTATTAAATTTACAATTTCACTAACTCGTCAACTTTTAAATAAAATTAAATTAAAAATAATAATTATGAGATAAAACTAGTTTATGAGACTTTTTTGACCAAAGCTTTGTGAGAAGTGAAAAATTATAATGTGATTATAAACTTGTTAGTGATAGTTAAGGGTCTACACTCCACCCCAAAATCATAATACAAACTTAAGTGGACCTAATGATTAAGAACGTGTGTTTTCTTTTAAAAAATACCCATAAATTTTAGTAGTCAAATCCTAAATCTCTTATCCCAGAATAAGGGATCTTATACACCAATTTGATATCTAGCTTAACCATAACCTTAAAATTATATTATTATTAAAAATATTAAACTTTTCTTCTAATTTATGATTTATGAATTATGTTTCTTAGTATATTATTTTATGGATTTACCCAATGTCAATTATTATGGATTTTAAGGGATTAGTCATCACTCCAAGATGACCGTGTATTTGACTTATTATATTTGACTTATTATTTTAAAAATTGTTTTTGTTCAGCCATTAATTTGATTTTAAAACAAAAATCAAAGCAAAATATTTTTATAATAATAAATTAAATATATAAAATCAAAATTAAGATTTAATTAGTTGTGAAGTATAAATATTTTTTATAATAATAAATTAATATTTTTGATATAAGTTGAATTATAGTTTAGTTATAAATATGTAAAAAAATATTATCATTAAATTTTATTTAATTTTTATTTTAAAAAATATTAAATAAATAGAAATTTATTATTATTAATTTAAATTTGGTTTTTGTTTAAAAATATTTTTTATGATAACAAATTTAAAAATCTAATTTTATTAATAATAATTAAAATAATTTATATTTCTTAAAATTTATAACTTCTATGAGAATTTGAATTTTTAATGCATAAAAATATATATGCCACATTTACTTTAGATTTTTTTTTAATGTTTTATCAAATAACTATGATATATACAAAATTATTATTATAATTAATTTATTATATTTATATTATAAAATTCAACTAAACATATATTTCAACACAACTTTAAAAAAGTAATTATATAAAAGAGAAAATATGGTTCATTCTCCTTCCAAATTAGCTTTTTGTCACATCGATGACTTCTAAATCTAAACATTATGAGAGTGAGTCAACAACCATATGAATGACTTGTAAATGTAAATGTGATTCTCCTTAAGAATTAACTTTTTGGTCACATGAGTGCCTTGTAAATCTGAATAATATAACATTGAGTGAACAAGTATGTCGGTTGGCACGTGGTCTAATAATAGGAGAAAAAAAACTTATTTAAGTTTTGATAAATAATTTAATTTAAAATCGTACAAACATATATTTTTTATATTAACATAAATAGTTAAATTAATAAATATGAGTTTAGCAAAGTATAAATCTATTTTTATAGAAATTAAAAAAAAGAAGTGAAATATAAATATAATATTAATGGTTTTAATATATTTGTATACAAGTAAGTTACTAACACTCATTTATTTATAATTTTTTTCTTTGTAAATTGTTTGTGGGATAATTTTAAGGATGGAAATTTATTGTAAAAATTTTGATGAATTTTATTAATCTTTAATATGCAAACTACAAAATGTTTGGGGATATTTTTGTAAAAGTATTTAAATTTTTAAGGATTTAATATATTTTCTTTAAAATTTGGGCCAATCACTTTTAGAAAAAATGGAAATTGTTGAATCTTTTGTTGGAAAAATCATGGAAAATTATGTCATGGGTGATATATAGCCCCTAAAATTTCCCCTGATTGTTTGGCTTTGATGTGGAAAGATAATGAGAGCAAGAGAAACCCTAAAACATGTCGCCATGTTTCAGATGATGATCTGCAATTAGGGAAGAGTGATTACACTACATGTGTGAGTTGTCTAAATCTTGGATCGGGTCATTAATATCTCAAAAAAATCTTATCGAAATGGTATGATGTTGAAGAGAGGTGTATAATTTGGAGATCCTAAGCAATACTTAGAGCAATGTGTGATGTCAATGGTTGTAGTCTTCTTGAGAGCTATATGTGCAGACTAAATGTTATGTTGAAACCCTAGGATGTGTGATCAGTGCACCAAGGAAAGGAGATTGCCTGAAAGAAACGATCTATGTAGATCTGTTAGGGTTGGGTGGGAAGGTTGAAAAGCTTGATCCAAGGAGAACAGGTTGTAGAAGAAGTACTTTAAGTTTAAGTTTGTGGATGAAGCATAAACCCTAGCAAAGATATCTTTGTGGAGTTGTCATACAACTGCATCCACCAATGAAAAATCTCTTCAGTAGCAACTTTTGCAATCAAGAACCCAGATCGGTGATCCACTAACAAAAGTAGGTGTCAAATGTCTATTTCATCTTGGTGGCTTTCCTTTCGTAGCAGATTGACATAAAAGATTTGGTTCCAAATCATCAACATCAAGGGCTCACAAATCTGGCTTTTCCTACTTCTCCAATCTAGCATGTGCCTTCACTTGTTCATCAAAGTGCATCAGATCGCTCCAACGTATTGTTTTTCTTCAACATATATCAATATATTAGAAGCACTCAAGGGCTATGGTACTACCTTATAGTAAGTGGAGGGAAGAGAGGACCTGAAGGTGAATGCCTTGTCTCGTATTCCATAAAATCTCAACTTGTCTTTCCAATCAACACGCTATAGTATTTTTTCAAATCTGCTCTCTTTTGGCACCATACGGTGTATTATTATTCTGGATAAAACTTCCTCTTCAACAACACCATCTTTGCATTTTCAACACATGCTCTTATTAGACTTTACCATTGAAGTGGAGCTAAGCAGTGTCATTTTTTAACAAAATTTGGATGCGAGGTGGCTTGGATTTACTGGAGGGTTGCTCTTATTTTTTTGGCATCGAGTTTGAGCGAAGAAACATTCCTTTATGTTAAAAAAAAATTGCATTTGTTTCTTTGTTAGGAAGGTTATTTAAATTTATGTGATTGCAACTTGAGGGGTTGAATATAGATATGGTTGTTTGAAAGAGCAGATATCAAAATGATAGTGTTGTGGTGATTGATTAAGGGACGAAACCCTAGTCTGTGCTTCTCTAGTCATGATAGTTGAATTGTTAAGGTTTTTTGGAAAGGATTTTCAGTCATGATGAAGACCAAGAATGGAGTTCCCAACACTCAAAGTTGCATTGATGTTTTTCGAGAATTCATTTAGGGTTTCCACTGCATACATATTTTGACAATGGTGAGGGGGATTGGAGGTTAGGGAGACCATCTCCATGCCAATTACAGAGGAGGAAGTGATATACAATTCAGATGACCTATTGGAGGGTCAACTAATATGGGCTTGCCCAAAACTAAACCCTCTCGATCCCAAGTCGATCCATGAAAGCACATAGGGGTCTAATCCACTAGACAAAGAGACAATCGCTATCATTGAGGAGTTGGTACCATCCTTGTCCAATTCTGGTGCACAAGCTGGAGATTTAACGGGGGACAAGGGGATAGTTTCATGTGATGTATGCACTATGAATCATGATTATCGATGAGGAAACCCTACAAATAATTGTGATGGGTCAGATATAGAGGACATTTGGGCATTAACCCAATGGATTGGTGAGTACGAGGGCTTAAGGAAAGAAGTTAATTGTTATGATGACACATTTACCCCATAAGAAAAGTATAATGACAATGCTCCATAATTTTGTGGCTTGGACACTATTTTTTAGCGTCACACAGAACTAGGTTTTATAGGAAATCAACTATATTTTAATCTCATGAGTGGCTCTGCAATTTTAGCCTCGAATAATTTAGTGTTTCAAGATGTTAAGGATGAGAAGAAGCAAAAGCAAAGAAAATGTGTCAAGAAGAAACAAAAACTGGTCAATTTACTCCGAAACAATAAGACAAAGCTAAATGAGATTATTGGATGGAGGACTTGGTGATAGTGGGTTGGTTTCCAGGTAGGAGAATGAATGACGAATCTTTGAAGGTATAGATAAAGACAAACTTTGAACCTATTTTAGGTTATAATCCTTGTGCCCTTTTATTAGTAAGAGGATGGATGGCTTAGACTTCTAGACTCTGTAAGATGTTGAAAATATCTTGCATAAAACATGGAAACGGGGAGCCCAATTGCTCTTTCTAAAGAAATGGCATCTCAATTTCAATGTGACATCTGCAAGATTGGATTTTTTGTCGATTTGGGTCAAGATTATGAGGCTTATGTTGGTTCTGTGGTTAGAAAGAATTTTCAAGGAAATTGGGAGTGCACTTGGCACCTATTATGAAGCAGACATATCTTTCAGAGACACTAGTTACTTGCATATTCCTCATATCCTAGTCAGATTGGACATTAGCAAAGGTTTGGTCAAAATCGTGGACATTAGGGGTGGATCGAACCTGTATTGTTTGAAAATAGACTATGAAGGAATACCCTTCAGATGTGGTCACTATCATTGTTATGGACACCTAGCGACCGAGTGCTCTCTCACTTTCAAAAAAAAAAATGGATGTTGAAGTCATTACTAGAAGACAACAAGGATGTCTTAGTTAGGAGGAATATAAATTTGAGGATGAAGATGAATCTGGGGAGAATTGGGATTGAAAATTGTCCAAAGGAGGTGCTTTCGGGAGTGGTATTTCTTTCATCATACATTGACCAAATTAAGGAACATTCAGTGGAAGCCTCTGGCACAAGAAAGGAAGACTCGCCTATTCTAGATAAGCTTTTGTTTTCTCCTTCTTTGTATAAAAGGAAATCTGATGAAAATCATGTTTTTGGGACTTGGGGTTTGAATGATGGAAATAAGAGTATTGAAATTCCAATGGATTTCCTACCCAATCTCTTGGGAACAAGTATGCCAAAACCTCCTCCACTTATCCCTATTCCAGGGGTAGAATAGGGCCCATTAGAAGGGACCTCAAGTTTAAATCCCTTATACATCCTTACCACAACTTCAGAAAGTATGGAGAATAATAGAAACCTTACTTCAATCAAATTATCAAAGTGTAACATTAGACTGAGGGTAAAAGGAACCTTGGATTTCCCAAGGAAAGTGGAAGGAGGATTGGGTCACATTGAATTAGAGCAAAGTCCCTCAAAGGGGAAGGAAGACGTTTATGTCCTTAGCACAAAAACAAGCTTCCTCGAAAATAAATGTGGAAAGCAGATGTCACTAATTGGGGATCTTAGAGCTAATGCCCCTGAAGATGGTTTAAAATGAATATAATGACCTTAATTTGTCAAGGGTTGCCTAGTACCTCAAAAAAATGGCTCTTAAAAGAATGATAAAGGCATTAAATCCCTCTGTCATTCTTCTTTAAGAACATGTGATTGATGGGGAGAAAATTACTCAAGAAATGTAAAAAAAATTTACAAACTGCGAATTTAGATTTATTGATGTTATAGGGAGGTTGAGGGGAACATTATTGGGTGGAAGAAATGTTCTTTTACCCTTTCTAATTCTTGGAATTTTACTTCAGGACTAGGGATGACTTTGTTTTCTCTGGATTCTAGAAAAGAGTGGATTGTTAGATCAGATTCTTCAATAAGGCTTGGTTACCCTCTAGTTTAATGGTAGTGGGGGGACATCTAAACTTTCCTATGGGAGTCTTAGAAATTTAGGGAAGAGCAGTTCAAGAGGATTGTTTCTCAGTTTACTTTTTGAACAAACTAGAAGAAGTAGGCCTATTGGATGTGGAACCTACAAAGTTAACCCCTACCTAGACCAATAAGAGAACTAGAGAAGCTCATATAGAAAATATATTTGATCATTTATTGATTTATTATTCTTTCCTTGACGAAGCAACCACATTTAAACAATGGGTCTCTTCAGGAGGGGACTTAGACCATTATCTAATCATGTTGGAAATAGGCCTTGCCTAGGAGAAAACTACTAGCCCTTTCAAATTGAATCTGGAATGGATGAAGGAAGAGGACTTCATAAATAAGTTAAAAGAGGTATGGGTGACATTCGATGAAAGTTTGAGAGAATCTACTTCCATTCAATTCCATCAAAATTTGAAAATGGCCAAAAGGATAGCTATAAGATGGGAAAAGGACAAAAAGTAGAAGGATGAACCCTTAGGGATGTGGAGGAAGCTTTGGAAATACACTACAGTAGTGTAGGTTTTGGATACTAAAAAACAAACATAAGACATAGGTAAAAAGGTTGGAGGATAAACAAAGGAAATTACTTTTGGAAAAAAAAGAAGGAATGGAGGCTAAAAAGTAGAGCCTTATGGCTTTAGGCAAGAGATGACAACACCAAGTTTTTTCATAGATATGTAAATTTTAGGAAGCATGTCAATTTGGAAAATAGAAAGGGAAGATGGTATACATGCAACAAATTTTAAGGAGATAGCAAATAAAGGTATTGATTACTTTCCATCTCTCTTCAAAGAAGACACTCAAGTGACCATTGTATTTGAGGGAAATCAAGCATTAATGAAGGAAATTGGGAAATAAGTGTTATCACCCAAAACAACACCCTATTTGAAAGTCCAACCATAGGCTCTACCTCGGGGAAACAAGATGGGAACTACACCATGTTGAAATTACTAAGACAACTGAGAGGGGGGGGTGAATCAGTTGTTATTGTGCTTAAACTATTTTAAGTCTATTAAAATTCTTAATCTTTCTTCAAGTGATCCTCAACATTATACAGCATATGGACAGTAAAAAGTAATGAGCATCAGTCACACATAAGGTATACACAGAGGCACATTTTCACGAGGAAACCCATAAAGGGAGAAAACCTCTTCTTTTTCGAAATGATAGGCAGTCTTTTAAGTTTTGTACATCATCTATAATTGAGCACCAACTCAATGTGAGGCTGCTACCTCTGTTTTACAAGCTGCAACTTGTTTGAGAGCACTGACTCTCTTGTTTCTCTAGCACCCACTAGAAGGAAGCACCAACTCCCCTAATGTTCCAGCACCAACTGGATGGAAGCACCAACTTCCAGTTAC
>JASDQU010819173.1:31806-50624 GCA_032191745.1 Picea mariana | reverse complement strand
TCTTCCAACACCAACTGGATGGAAGCACCAACTTCCAGTTACACAGGCTCCAACCTATATAACAGAGAACACTTGTTCTCCCTTGCACCACCATGCCACCCTGGTTTCTCTGGCTGCAACCAGATGGAAGCTACAACTCCCTGTGTTCAAGCTCCCACTTGAACCTTTGAGAACAACAGTCCTCCCTAGCACCTCCCAAACACCCTGGAATATAAATGAATAAATAAACAACCAACTACACAGATAAATCGATTCTTACCACTTCTTCTCTGTTCTGTAGATCTGGTCTTCTTCTAACTGTTCTACAATTCTTCTCTTCCTTTGTCTGTTCTGCAATTCTGCTCTGCTTCAACTTGTTCTGTCATTCTGCTCTCTTTCAAGTCTTTTCCTCATTTGTTACTCTTCTCTGAGTTTTATATCACACTACGCGTATTTTCAATCTCGCACTGCGCATCCTGTGATTTTCCCTTTCTTACAGTTTTAATTCCTTTTTCGTCCAGAACAACCAACCACGCACAGTCTATATCTTTTTATTTTATGCACCACACCCACAACAGTTACACTTCGCATCTTCTTAGGCAAAAGAAAACCGTCTAAGCAATTGAAACACCAACCGATCAGGAATCATGAATCAGTTTTGCTAACTGATTCGTAACTGATGAATTAACTGTGAGAGAACAGTAGCCCTCCAATCATATTCAAGTTTATCTGCACTGTTGGATGAACTTTATTAATCTTGCCTTTAAATCGGGTTTCGGCATTTCGGCATTCCTATGGCCAAGTGTCTCGACACTTCATGTCGCGATCTCCGAAACTCCGATACAGAGCTTTTCTGCACTAGCTCCTTCCTCTATATGACCATGGCCATGACCAAGCGCTTATGCATAAAGTGATTTTTGCGAATTCGCATTTCGTGAATCTGGAGATGAGGCATCTCGACTCTCCAAGTCGCGATCCCCGAAACCCCGAAATGGAGCTTATCTAAACTGACTCCTTCCTTTCTCGTGACCACCGACGATGACCATAGGCTGTGCCAAAAGGCGCTTCATATTTCACGAGTTTATAAACTTCATCGAGTCTGATCGACGATTGAGATCTCCATAGATCCGATAGTCCAGATCTTATCGTGATCTCGCATCTTGCGAGTTTCCACACCATGCTTCGTTGACTCCAAGTCAATGACTTATCCTATGATTCGATGGTCCAGATCTGATCTTAATTCAATGGCTCAGATCATATCACAATTTCGCATATCGCGATTTCGACGTTCTTGTGATTATGTTCCTTGCCTCTCCAAGTCGCGATTCGCGAAACTCTGAAAAGGAGTCAAATCAACGATCCAGATCACATCTTGATTTGACGGCTGTGATTAAATCGTGATTTCGCATATCGCGATTTCGGTGGTTATGTTTCTTGCCTCTCCAAGTCGCGATTCGCGAAACTCCGAAATGGCATGGGATCAACGGTCCACGATCTCGATGAGTCTATGATCCAGATCTCATCGTGAATTCGCATCTCGCGATTCCTTCGATGGAGGTTCTTGTCTCCAAGTTGCAATAGGCGAAACTCCGAAATGGAGCTTAGATCAATGGTCTACGATCTCGATGAATCTACGGCCCAGATCTTATCATGAATTCACATCTCACGATTCCTTCAATGGAGATTCTTGTCACTTCAAGTCGCGATAGGCAAAACTCTGAAATGGAACTTAGATCAACGGTCCATGTCTTTTGGTGTATTGACGGTCAGGATCTTTTCGTGATTTCACAAGTCTTCATTGTGTCTGCATCGGGATTTCGCGAACTCGCTTCACCTTGCACTTTTAAAGATCGTGCAGATTCTCCTGGATCCTACGATGGTTGATCCTCGCACTCAGATCTAACGCTCGAGATCTATCCTCCATATCTGCGCACTCTTCTTGTCTACATTGAGATCTGACAGTCATCGAAAATTCTGAATTGTTGATCCAACGATCACTGTTGTTGCTCCTCCCCCATTATCACTGCGTTGCTGATCATGTTGATCTTTGCCATCGCTATTCTTTCCATCAATCCTCTGCACTATCTCTTCTAAGCTTATTCGAATCTTCTCTGTAGCGTCTTCTCATAATGCCCATCTATTACATACTTTCTGTACTCATGCCATCTTCATTGTTGTACTTGCCATCAATGACAAGCATTCCCTGTCTGTTAAATATTTGCCAACACACCATTGTCACCTCAGTACAATATCCCCTTCACTTTAGGATAGCTCCAAAGGCCAAGGGAGGTATCCCTATCTACCAATGATAGATTTAAGTGAAACTCTTTAGTGAATTAATACCATGCAAGCTTATGATTTACTTCATTGAATATACAATATATATAACAATGTAAAGCACAAGGATTATAGCAAGTGATTAAATGCTCCAAGATAACAAGTTCATATCAATATCATAAACCACAATTATTCCACTTGAGAGATAAAGCTTAGGAGCTAGTGGATGTGTGTGCCAAATTTGATTTAAAGATGAACAAGGCATACAACTTTATATTTGCATTAAATGATTGTCATTCCAATAAATGAAACTGAGAAGAGGATAAAACCACTTTAAGTTGCTTGATGCACCGGGAATGAAATAAATTATCAAAATTTGATGGTGCAATGTGTGCTTTAGGTGCCAATCAATAATATGATAAGTTGGGTACTATCTTAGGGCTATCTCAAACTTCTAAATATGTTTTTATGATAACATAAATTAGAATTTCAGATATAGAGAGAAGAATAAACCATTCAAGAGAAACATTTTCCACTTCTATTCAAGACATCTTGGACGTTTTAGCTAGGGCTTGAAGTATGCAACAAAATAGTTTCCCAAAGACGTTAGATTCAAGCTATAAAACCACTTTAAGTTGCTTGATGCACTAGGAATGAATTCGATTATCGAAAATTGATGGTGCAATGTGTGATTTAGGTGCCAATCAATAATATGATAAGTTATGTACTATCTTAAGGCTGTCTAAAACTTCTAAATATATTTTTTATGATCAAATAATGTATAATTTCATATATAGAGTGAAGAATAAATCATCCAAGAGAAAGATTTTCCATTTCTATGCAAAACATCTTGGACGTTTTAGCTAGGACTTGAAGTATGCAACAAAATAGCTGCCCAAAGACGTTAGAATCAAGTGTGTGTGTGTGTGTGTGTGCGCGTGTGTGCATGTGTGTGTGTGTGTGTGGAAGAAATTGAAATAAAAGAGCAAATTTATCCTTAGGTTTCCAATGTTAGCACTAGAATTCGCCCAAACAATCTCCAAATGAATGATAAGTTATTATAAATGATTTATAGATGAATATCACCACTATAAATGTAAGATAAACATGTAACAATACTCTAGTAAATGAAGTAGAATCTAGGTCTATGTATACCAAACTTGTAAGCATAAAACCTAGTTCATAAGCAAGAACTTTAAATAAAAGAGTGAATTCCCCCTTAGGGTTTCCAACGTTAGCACTAAAATTCACCCAAACAATCTCCAAATGAATGATAAGCAATTATAAACAATTTATAGATGAACATAACCACTAGAAATGTAAGATAAAAATGTAACAATGCTCTAGTAAATGAAGTAGAATATAGGTCTATGTATAAATGAACTTTTAAGCATAAAACCTAGTTTTAAGATTTACCCAAATTGATTTTTATTGTTGTTATGCAATTTACATATTTGAGAAAGCCCTAAAATCAACCCAAAACAAGATAAATGAAAACTTGAAGCACAATGTTAGAGGGGCAATTTTCCTTACTAGGGTTTAGAGATAAGAAATTAAGCACAAACCCTCAAATAACTAGTCTAGGAAATGAAATAAACCATGAACTTTGTAGTAGAGTAGGAAAGAAATCCAAATTACGTTTTTTTCTTTGATTTTTACCATTAGATTTCTTTCTAAGCAAAATAAAATAAAATATTTTGAATTTTATGGTTTTATGGTTGGTTGTTGGGAGAAGACAATTTCCTTATTCCAACTAGGGCTTATGGAGTGAAGAAGTATGCCCCTCATAAAATTGCTCTATCTTATCTTAATGGATTAGGGATAAGAGACTAGAAATAGTCTCATATCTAATCAAGTTAAGATATGTAGACCAAGGACCTACAAGAAGGGGTTCTCAAAGGAAGCACCTTCACCAACAAATCAACTATAGCTTGAATAAAGTACTAAATACCCTTGCTAGGGAACCAAAGGGAAAGCAAAGCAAGGAATTGAGCACTTACCAAATTAACAAGAGAAGAAGGAAGGAACAAACCCTAAAACATCTTATCTCCAAGTGGTAGAATTACCCTTCAAATGGAACAATCTTGAAAGCTTGTAGTAGTCTTGAGCAAACACACAAATCTGATGCACCAAAAATAAACACACACACACACATAGACCAAAACCTCAATAGGTATATCTTCAACAAAATTGTGTTCTCAAAGAAGTAGTCAACAACAATAATTAATTGGAATGAGAGGAGGAGTCTCTATGTATAGAGGAGGCTTCATCATCCTTCTCATTCAATATTATTTTCCACCTCCTTAGATCTAGCCTAGGAGAACTACGAAATTGATTTGTCTTCTAATTAACTAAAATAAGTTAAGTCATAATACAATAAAGATGTGCCACATGTACAATATTTCCCCCAAGAGAGTGGGATGTATCCATCAAAGAGGGAAGAATATGAAGAAAAGGTGCAACATCTAGCATCCAATGCCTCCAAGCGTATAGATCCACAATCAACTCCTTAAAGTAAGTAAATTCCTAAGTAAAATATGTGAGGCATTCATCCAACGAGTTGTCAAAATCACAACAAAAAAATTTTCGTGACATATTTTAAAAGCACAAAAATTGTGTCAATTTTTTCTCGGTTTTCTATTATGACCACATTTTGGAAATCCCATGGCCATTATGCATCTAATGGGGTTGATTTGGTGGAATTTTGGGCACTCTGTCAAAAGATAACTGATCTTGAAGTTAGGTTGCCCTCAAAATATGCAATGCAATATAGATATATGGTTTGGAACCCATTAGATTATTTCCAAGGTGAGACATGCCATCGACAAGCATGATGCAATGTGCAAAGTAACATCCAAAGTGGACATCTTCCTCAAATCAAAAAAGTGGATCCATGATGCAAGGCCTCAACATGTGGAATATGAATAACACTCAACCATATCCATGAAAAGAAGGGACGACCCCCCTAAAATTAGCTCTAACAATCATATGTGAGATATCTGAGGTGAAATAACATGCTCACATCATGCAAGCAACCTCCAAAAACCATGGAATGACCCACTCCAAGTCAAAAGGTGCCCACATGTGCCAAAATGACTAGTAGAATGGTTCTCTAAAGGGATCAACCCTCAAATCAAGTGAAAGATGCCTCCTAATGCAACAAATGAAGGGAGCACTCAAGGATATATGGTGTGGCATTGAAATAGGTGACCCATGCATGTAAAAATAGCCAAGTTCCTTGAATAATGTAACCAATGCCTTGGGATCTATGAATTGTGTCGAGATCTATGAGGCTACCTCGAGAAACATGAAACTTCACGAGAAATTATAGATTCACATCCAAGATTCCATGGCCAAAGTGTGGCAAATACATAAGTGGGGATCCATGCTTAGGCATAAGATAAGTGTGCATCCATAGGTGTGACAACCTTTACAACAGGATGAAAACTTTTCCATAGAGAGAAGACCTAGAGATCCTCTAGGCCACATGTCCTAGTAGATCCATCCTAAGAACCACACATACCTATCCAAGTCATAAATAACCGACTTGGGACCAATTTAATGATCTCCAAGGAATAGTCAGCTAAGCTATACAAGCAATGAATATCTTGAAATGGGGACTAAGAGGACGTGCCATGACCAACCCCAAAGGGTTTAGAGTTTCTACCTACGTGAAATACACTTACATATATCATCTAAGCATGTCACAATACAATACAATAAGTACAAAAGGTCACACTTTTGGTTGATCAATGATACAATAGTATAAATCATCATGGTGGCACATCTGATCATGGCACTCTGAGCTCTAACATCATCAAGATAAACACAAAATCTGCTCATATGATAGGTCACATCCAACAAAACAATATGAGGTGCACTAAAGTGAATCTGAGGTGTAACAAGAATAAATGTATATGCTTCGTCACGGTTTCTAGAAGAACAAAATCCCATAGCGCAATGGCCTCAGGGCTTGCCTGTGAAATTTTTTATTGGGTGATTTGAGTTTATAAGAGAATATTTAGGAAGGGTGGTCAAGGCTTCTAGAACAACAAGGAAGATGGTTGGAGCCTTCAATACTACCTTTATTGCACTAATTCCAAAAGATGATAATTGTTCATGCTTTGAAAAATTCAAACCAATTTCCTTATGCAATTGTATTTACAAAATCATTTCTAAGGTAATAATCTCTAGGAGACTAAAGAAGGTGTTGTCAAGGAAAAAAATTTATGAACAGTTTGGGTTCTTAGAAGGAAGACACATTCATGAGGCTATAAGGATTGCTTAGGAAGGAATCCATTCCATCAAAATCAGGAACCAAAAGTTGATGGTGGTGAAAGTGGACCTTTCCAAAGCATATGATAGGGTAAGTTGGCTTTATCTCGGGCTTATTCTTATTCATTAGGATTTTGTCACCAGTTTTTAGTTTGGGTAATGAATTGTATAACATCTACCTCTTTTGTTGTTATGATTTATGGGGCAATGCCAACCTTCTTCAATCTAGGAAGAGGCTTCAGACAAGGATTCCCCTTATCCCCTCTCATTTTCCTCTTAATTTTTGAAGGATTGAGTGGGTTGTTAAAGGAGGCTTTAGACAATGGTAGTTTTAAAGGGGTTATTATTGGTTAATCATGTAACATTACACATCTTCTTTTTGTTGATGATATCCTAATTTTCTATGAGTGATCAATAAGTGTTTTATAAAAGTTTAAGTTCATAGTGGATTTATTCTGTAATGCAACATGAATGAAAATAAATCTAGAGAAATCAACCCTCTCACCGTGGGGTGTTCCTGAGAAGGAAAGGAATTATATTTCACAATTTTTTCCTTTCAAATGTATAGACCTAGACATGGGACTGAAGTACTTGGGATTCCAATTGGAGCCAAACATGTATACAAAAATATATTAGCAATGGCTAACAACAAAAGTGGAAAAAAAGATAAACACATGGTGTAATAAGTGGACCTCCCAATGAGGATGCTTGGTATTGGAAAAAATTGTGTTGGAAGCAATACATGTTTTCTCAATGTCTATGGCATGGATCCCAAAAGGGGTTCTAGAATTCATTAGGAATTTATGCTATAGATACATCTGGTCCTGGTACAATGAGAAAAGAGGTTTTTCACTAGCCTTGTGGAAGGAACTAGCCATTCCAAAAGAAAATGGAGGATGGGGTTTACAAAACCCATTCCTCTTCTCAAAGCATTGGTAGTAAAAAATGTGTAGAGGTTAATTCAAGGAATGGGTCTATGGGTTCAGGTAATTAAAGCCAAATACATTTCATAGTATATAATGGAGGGATGGATTCAATAATCTATAAAGTGAGTATTATTACCCCCTCACATCTAGGGGTAACTAGAGGAGATTTTTTCTTTATGATCCACATTACATACAACAATTTTGATGATGAAATTCAAGATTCTCCACAGAAAGTTGCCCACAGATGCCTTCCATTGTATGCTCAACTCACTCACACTAGGTGATATGGTGCATGACATACATGATGTACCTTGTTCTTATACTTCATATTGAGTGATAATGTCAATGTTTTGGGCATGAAAATAATGATCATGGTTTGAACTAGATTATGGATCATGATGCTTTTAATTTGTACTTTTTTCCTTGTTTCACCTTGGTGGTCATCATCATATATTAGTCAAGTGTTTTCACTCTTGGGAAAATTTGTACTACTGGGGGTCCTTAATAGGGGTAACGTGTCCATATCCCACTCCATACATAACACTTTCCATCTATCCCCTCTCTGCTATCTTATCTTTTGGATTGGTTTTCATGTGTCACCCATAAAGGTTTATGCCTCATAACCCCCTGAGAAGAAGGAGATAGAATGCTCGAGGTTGATGCATCTTGATATAAAAAATTATATAGAAATAGAAAATGATATAATTCAAAATGTAAAGAAAATAAAAAATACATAAAAGCAAAGTAAAAACACCAAGAAAGAATGATAAGCATGAGCTCTACCCCCTTGCTAAGAATCCATCACCCCAAGTCCTATGCAATGAATGTATGCCTAAAAAAAGGACTCAGCAAATGAAAATCAAAAGCCAAAAAGGTTGAATGGATAAAGAAATAGGCAAATAGGGGTTTGGAAAGACACAACCGAGGACAGGGTAACTCATTGCCTAAGCGCTCCTTCATACAAAGGCACTCATGAGGATGACTATCATACATAACCTTTCATGACTATGCCACCACCCATGAAGTAAACCTCGAACCATACCATATTCCATTACACATATTCTTTGATGGGTTTCTTGGGAAATACTCCTTATCTTGGGTACTGGCACACCTAATAGGGGGTAACAATAATCCTCCCATATATAAACTTGGAAAGTTGTATAAATTTATGAGCTAGTGTGAAGTTTGAAGAGGAAACTAAATGTGATCTATCTAGTGGATTTTGCATTGGCATGACTCACTTTATATGTTGTATTTGACTTGTGTACATACTTCTAGTTCTTGATGGTGCATTGAACTACATGAGCCCCTCCTTGGACAATGGATTACACATGATTGATGCCTTGGTCCTTTGGAGGACATTAAGGGGCTACTAGCACACTTGATGGAGGCCATCTCCCTAGTTGAGAGAGATTGTTCCACTCATTTGGGAGGATGTTGAGCATTTTGTTGAGACACCCTAGCACCCATGGGGTGTGATTTTACCCTTTGATGATGGGACATTGCACCTTTTGATGATGACTTGGCACCTCTTGATGGGATGTTGCACTTTTGATGGGACGTTGTACCTTTTGATGATGATATGACGCCTTTTGATGAGATGTCACACCTCTTGGGTATGATATGCCACTTGGAAGTGAAATGTTGCACCTCTTGGATGGAACATTTCACTTTTTGAGCCCCCTACACATCATTTTGGGGTGATCCATCCAATTTTTGATGTCATCCATGCCACATGTGTGGTCTCTAGCATGCATTTACGATGGACAATTTGACATTAGAGCATATTTACTTCATCTTGGAG
The DNA here is from genome assembly GCA_032191745.1 of Picea mariana. Taxonomy (NCBI): domain Eukaryota; kingdom Viridiplantae; phylum Streptophyta; class Pinopsida; order Pinales; family Pinaceae; genus Picea; species Picea mariana. Next base: position 41,363 of record JASDQU010819173.1, on the reverse strand, counting down.
GCATCATTAGGGGTATTAGTGACCTATCAACTCTTGTATCATGGATATTTGATGTCTTTTTTCCTTATCTCTAGGGTTTGTGAGAGATAAAGGTATTATTTTATGTTTTCAAGGCTTTTAATGGATAAGAAGGGTGATTGATCTCTCATACAAATAGGAGAAGCATTTCTCACTTGTAAATCATTGCTACTTGTGAAGAATTACCACTATTATTCTACTAAGTTTATTTATGTCTCATGCAAATCACTATGGATGGCTAGTTAGAGCGAATTTTTGAAGAGGATGTCTTGTGGATGTTTTTACTTATTCATTGATGTTCATTGCTAGGGTTTTTATGGATAAAATATTACCCGGTCAAACAAGTAAGTGCTCAAAGACATTATGCAACTCGCCAAGCTTGGATATGTGAGGGTTGACGAGGTGTCCTATTGGGTAGATCTTTCCCTAGGTCAAGGAGTGTTTCCCAAGTGATCCCTCTCTAAGCCATGTGAATTAGATGAAGTGGTTACGGATCAAGACTCACTAGGCATGGGTTTCATGACATACAAGGGGTTGTAGTGTCTCATTCATGGGTGCCTTTGTAGAGGGTGTGTCGCACCTTCGTTTACAATGCACTTTTTCCAAGCCCATCCTCTTTCCATTCTTTGTTTCTTTCATGTTTTAAGGTACGATTTGAAGGCCATTGTCTTGGCGTGGTGTCCAAATAATGACAGTGTCACTCACAAATACCTCACGGAAATGAGAAGGCTGGCTCGTGATGAGACCCCCTTTCTCTCAATTGTGCAACTGAGAGCCACTACCCTGGCTTGGTGACCAGATGATGGTAATGTCATACCACTAGATACCCATGATCATGATAGGCCAACTCATGATGAGAGCTCCCATCCTCCAACTAACCCCTTAAGCATTCATTATCATCTATTCTTGTAGGTCCCCCTTTTCTTACAGAGAAATGCTTCATTGCTTTCTCAAGGGATCCTTGGGCGAAGCATCTGGAAGGTCTATATATAGGATTTTATATTTTTATCCAACAACAATCCCTCTGGGCCTTCAACACCTTCTTCCCATGGAATGCTGGAGAACCCCTTCTTGGGTCAATACACCCTAAAATACCAAGAGACAAGGAAATGGGGGGTTTTAGGTGATGGAAAGTAGTAAGTATGGTTGGGAACGGTACGATGAATCTTCAAGGGAGTTCCTAGGAGCAAACCCATTCCCAAGGAAGACCACTTACTAGGGCACAATGTCAACCACCAAGGTAAAACAAGGCAAAAGGCATAATGTCCAAGCATATGTCATGAAATATAAAGTGGTATAAGATACAACATACTCAAAATGCCTCAAATATTGAAATGATACTCACCATAATACCTGACTTGTACCTCATGGAGCAAGGTCTAGTGCCTTTAGGAAGCCAACTGTGTGGTGGATGCCATCCTAAAAATCCTGACCTTTGTGGTGGTGAGAAGGGTCTCCATATGTGAAAGTGGACATTGTTGGTCATGTAGTCTCTTGGCACTCCATATCTGCAACCTGAGGGCCTCGAGACATGATCTCCTTAGCTATCCCACAAAATGGGGATAACATCTGGCTCCTACTTGGGGACATGTGCTCACCATAGAGTGCATGAGAATCACAACATGTATTGGTAGACATGTGTCTACATTGAAACAAAAACCATCAAATCTAGGGTGATTATATCACCCTTTGTCCATATACGTAAAAATCCAAAAGAAATAAAAACTAATCTAAAAAAGAAAATTTAAGCATTTTTATGCAAGTAGAGAAAAATGAAATATGAAATGCATATAAACTAATATGAGCAATCAAGATGCAAATGCAAGGAAAGAAAAATGACCTACCTACTTACCTGGGGCCTTGGGGCCCTGAAGATCAGGCAATAGATGATGTTAGGTGAAGTCATACAACTAGTGCAATCAATTGGTCATCTCCTCAAAGTATCTCCCCCTGTGCTTAATCATGTGAAACAACAAAGATAAGTCCAACACAAAATGATCATGAGCATAAATAGATATATAATCAATCGTAAAATGAAACTCATGAAGATGGGTGGGAGGGAGGAAATCTTGTTGGAAATAGAAATCGCTAGCCTGATCATCCTGCATGAGAGTGTAACCGCAAACCCAGTCAATCCATGTCTGAAGAGGGCTATTGTATATAGATGACAGTTCTTCTTCATTCACACACAAAGATCCACTACTTGTTGAATACTAAGAGGAGATGAGAGATCGGAAGAAGATTGCATGGCTTCCCGGAGAAGAAGATATGCAGTAAGGGACAACCTCAAGTCTAGAGAAAGAAAGATGCATCTTCTTCATCTGCGAATCCTTGTAGAAATCTTCAATATGAAAATACTTCCTCTTTGTAGAGTGAACCTCTGACCATTCTAAGATGGCCACGTCCCGATATTCCTCCAAAATTTAGGACGGAGGTGGTTGAGTGTCCTCATACAACAATTCTGCATCCCCCAAAATATATGCATCACAAGTCCCAAGGGATGACTAAAAATCATCCTGAAAATGCTGCGACTAGTCATCCTCGAATAAATCTGTAATCATGTCATCACCAGGATGAAAAACGTCTGAATCATATATGCATGAAGACCAATCCTCTAATGATGACAACTTAAATTCTTTTGCTTGAGAGCTACCCTCAATATCATAAACGAGGTCTCTATATAAAACAAAACGACCAAAATCCCGTATACGTCTCCCAAACTGTATGAAATTATCAATGTGTATATCAAGGATGTCGTAGAGGTTTTGCATGATATCATCTACGTCATTAAGGATAATTAGTTCTTCATATTCATGTGTAGGAGGAGAACAAGGCTGAATGATATCATCTTCGTCAAACGAGAGCACAAATACCAATGTCTCCTCATCTGGAGGTTGTACTTCATCAGGGTCTTCATCATTTAGATCTTCTTGAAAAAATTCTTCATGAATATGTTCTTCGACCAAGTCTATGTCATCTTCACTAAGATCAAAGAACTCACCATTCTGATCTTGATCTCTAACGAGTTTGTAGAATTCCTTGGGCATGGAGAGAGGCTCATCGTTGTTTGGGAAGTTTTCCTGGTACCCATACTTCTCGGTTACAACGTCGTATAATGAATTTGTTCCATAATATGCAATGCCACTTCCCAAGTTGAGTTTGGGGTAGGCATTTCCTCATAATTTTCGAGGATGGCGTCATACTCTTCTTCTCTCTATTGACATAACTCAACTAGAAAGTCCTTTTCAGGACAAAGTTTCATCAGTTGTTCACACAACTCGTAATCTTCATTTGTGCTTTGCTTGAGGCACTCAAAACTTTCCTCATTGTTATTGTCAACTTCGTGTTTTCGACTGTTGCTTCAAAAAAATCCGGCAGAAGCGTTCCTCTCATGCATTCAATAGGATCAAGGTCAAAAACATCTCTCGAAAAATAATCCTCCAGGTCCTGAATTATATCCTCAAGACTTTGAGCTTCTGGTCCCCAACGTTTAAATAACTCTTTGATGAGGATCGTGAAAGAAGATATACTTCTTGGCTTGCAAGAATCATTGATCCAATCCCTCTGTTCACTTCCCAAGGATAGAAAGAACAACCACATGCATACATCCTCATGTTGTGCACTCAAAATGCAGATGCATTTGGTATACTCAACAATGTGTGTTGCGGCCAACAATGGATTACCATCGAACTTTGGAAGGAGATCAAATTGGTTTACCAAGAACTTGTTTGGATATTTGTCGATAGCTTTGATATCCAAGGCATTTTATGCTTCATGAAATCACCACATAGCCATGTTTCCATTACTTAGGGTAACACCTCAATGGAGTCGCCAAATGAGCTCAAGTCTCATCAAAGGATGGAAAGGGATGAGGTGGGTTCTTGGAAGGTGGAGTCGCCAGATGAGCTTCAAGAAGAGATCATCAAGAAAGGTAGAAAGTGAATGTCCCTTGGGTGGAGTCGCTAAGTAATCTAGGGAAGAGGCTTTGGGATAACTTGCCAAAGTGTCATTAGGGTTCAGAAGAGGATTCAAAATCCTCCTCGACAATGACACCAAAATGTTACCGCACAAGTTGTAGGTTGGGAAAATCCTGACCCAACCGCCAATTGGTGACAACTTAGAGAGCACCTACCCACTGTTGCCTTAGGCAGGTGTTCCCGTCACTTTAGAGGTGAGGTAGTCACCTCAAGAGGGGAATCCCAGTGACCCTAGGGGGAATTGAGATGGAAAATGAGACGTATGAATGGATGCCCCTAAAGGTCAATTCTATATGGTAAAGGTAACTTGGTAACAAGTCTTGGGAAAGGCTTAGGGTTGTCAATGCTTTGAGTGATATGTTGAGAGAAGAATACCTGCTAGAGACACAATGAAAACCAAGTATACAATGCAGTATGTTAGGTGGATAAGAAATTTAATCTTGTTGTCCCTAATTGCAACAACAATTGATGATATATATCAACACATAAAAGATAATAGGAGCTGCACAATAAGTACTAAAAGTCTAATTAAATAAGCAAAAGACAAGTTGGTAAAGACTAGTTTAACTCAACAATGATAAAGCAAGACTTTAGCATAAAAGGAAGGCTGCCACAAAAATCTTACTGCAGTGATATTTATCAGCCTTATTGTTGTAGCAAACCAAGCCTTATAACAGAAAATTCAGCCAATGAAAATCACTTCAAACTAGCTCAAAAAGTGCGTTAGGGTTAGTAGTTTGTTAAGGGAAAGTTATAGCCAATTTCTAGGGTTAGTTTAGGAGTTATTTAGGGTTAGAGGGTTAGATTTTGGAACCCTAATGGCTATAGGTTAGTTTTGTAACAACAAAAAGTTTTAGTGGGTGAAAGAGGATGCCTTAATGAAGCAATATAACCTATGGCTCAAGGAACAATGTCCAAGTGAGAGAACTTCAAAACTTCAAGTTTCACATTTACCAATGCAACGACTAGTGCCTTTGATTGTGGGTTAATGGGGTCAAAAGTAAAGAGATAAAAGTACTACCTCCTTGGGGCTATAAATTCTCTTATTCCTCAAGGCAAGTAACCTAGCTAGGGTTTAGACTAAGGGGTGTATATGCTTATACTTCCTTAGCAAACCCTTGCAAAAAATTATTCTATGCTTAAAATTACGGTGGAGCTAGAGTAGGGGTGTATGCACTTATACTTCCTACTTAGCTTTAGAAAAATCAACCTTGAGCTGGAATTACAAATGATAGCAACAAGTAGAATGTCTTACCAATCCAATAACAACAAGATAAACCATATCATGCCAAGATAAGCCACCATAATAGCTATAAAATGACCTCAAGAGCTAGTGCAACATCATCATCAATCCCACAACCAAAGAAACACCATACCATAACACAAGAGAACAAAAATCTTCAAGGGTAGCCAAAATTTCAGTCCTTAGCTCTTCACAATGGGAGAGTTATGTTTCAAAATGAGATCTTATGATCTTTATTTATACAAAACATCTATCACATAGTTTTTCCACATTAGCAAGGGTAAAACATAAGATAAGGAGTCCACAACCCTTATCTTACCCCTTGCAACAAAATAATATTAAACAAGTCATCTTAAAATTCACTTTTACACAAAAGAAACCTTAGAATAAGGTGACGTCACCCCTTTAGGGGACGTTTTGGCACTTTGAAGAAGTTGTTGGAGTAGTAGATGCATGACTAGGCCTCCAAAGGCGACTTGTCACTCATCCAAGTCCTCTCTTGATGGTCTTCAAACCTCCTTCCTTCAAAATGTGCCACATGTCATCAAACAACACCTTCACCACCAAACCCTGTCCCTCTAGGTGATGTCAAGCCTCCAAAGGTGACGTTTTGCCTCTCCTAGGTAAAATGTTTGGCATGTAAAGGATAGGTCATGTCATCCATGATGTCTTCTATGCCTCCAAAGGAAATTCATCGTGATCCAGCANTGGAAACCCAAGCTAGGTTTGTTCTTCCAAAACTATCCACCAACTGGGTCCTGTAAAGAGAGATAAGCACGCCCTCCAAGGATCTCAAGTCAAAATATTAGGGTGAGTAAATCAAATCAATAAATGATCCACCTAAGCATGTGCATCAAGTAAGTTCTCAAAGACATTATGCAACTCGCCAAGCTTGGAGATGGGACGATTGACGAGGTGTCTTATTGGGTAGATCTTTCCCTAGGTCAAGAAGTGTTTCTCAAGTGATCCCTCTCTAAGCCATGTGAATTAGATGAAGCGGTTATGGATCAAGACTCACTGGGTATGGGGTTCATGATATACAAGGGATTGTAGTGTCTCATTCATGTGTGCTTTTGTAGAGGGTGTGTGGCACCTTCATTTGCAATGCACATTTTCCAAGCCCATCCTCTTGCCATTATTTGTTTCTTTCATGTTTTAAGGAACGATTTGAAGGCCATTGTCCTGGCATGGTGTCCAGATAATGACAGTGTCACTCACAAATACCTCGCGGAAATGAGAAGGCTAGTTCGTGATGAGACCCCCTTTCTCTTAGTTGTGCAATTGAGAGACACTACCATGGCTTGGTGACCAGATGATGGTAATGTCATACTGCTAGATACCCATGATCATGATATGCCTTCTCATGATAATACCTCGTATCCTCCAACTAACCCCTTAAGCATTCATTATCGTTTATTCTTGTCGGTCCCCATTTTCTTACAGAGAAGCGTTTCATTTCTTTCTCGTGGGATCCCTGTGCAAAGCATCTGGAAGGTCTATATATATGCTTTTATCTTTTTAACCAACAACAATCCCTCTGGGCCTTCAACCCCTTCTTCCCATGGAATGAGGGACAACCCCTTCTTGGGTCAATACACCCTAAAATCCCAAGAGACAAGGAAATGGGGGGTTTTAGGTGATGGAAAGTGGTAAGTATGGTTGGGAACGGTACAATGGCTCTTCAAGGGAGTTCCTAGTAGAAAACCCATTCCCGAGGAAGACCACTTACTAGGGTGCAATGTCAACCACCAAGGTAAAACAAGGCAAAAGGAATAATGTTCAATCATATGTCATAAAATCTAAAGCGGTCTAAGATACAACATAGTCAAAATGCCTCAAATATTGAAATGATACTCACCATAATACATGACTTGTACCTCATTGAGCAAGGTCTAGTGCCTTTTGGAATGAAAATCCTGACTTTTGTGGTGGTGAGAAGGGTCTCCATCTGTGCAAGTGGACACTACTGATTATGTAATCTCTCAACACTCCATATATGCAACCTGAGGGCCTCGAGACATGATCTTCTTAACTATCCCAAAAAATGGGGATAACAGGGAACTTGAAACTGTTTGAAGGCAAAGAGATTCTTCCAATAAAATGTGTTGTACATGCTTTATACATACTAAATGCATTCCCTCAACCTTAGGAGAAATAATCATCACTTAATCATCCATAAGAGAAAATAAATACGAACATTCCATATGCATACTTTGATGGTTCCTATCAGGGGACCCCACCTAGGGGTGGAGTAAGATGAATACTATTTTTATCACAAAATCATAGTTTAAAATTCAAATCTAGAATTGGGCTAGAAACAAATAATTTTTGTGAGTTGAAGACCCTCAAACTAGCTAAAGAATCAAGAGTTTCTCATCTTCATATATATGGTGATTCACTACTCGTCATATATTTGTTGCGTAAAGAAATAACATTGAGAAGCTTTACTTTACAACCCCTGTTTAATGAAGTACAAGCTTGTTACCAACATTCTCACAAATATCTTTTACACACATCTACAAAGACATAAACATGATTGCACACGAACTCTCCAAAGCTGGTTTAGAGTTGCACCGAAGAATTTGGATGGTATCTGTTCAACATGAAGGGAACACTATGGCATATGAACACAGGTGCTGGATATAGTTCTATTTATTTCTTTATATATTTCTATTTTTTGTAAAGAAAACAATGTTGGAAGATAAAATTGCAAAACTAAACACCTATGGTTAATTTTTTAGAGGTGACAGCATACTTTTTGTAAAATCTATTTTTCTTGAAAAGCTGTATACATAGTAGGATGAATTGACATATGAACAAAGCTATACCTAAGGTTGAAAATGCTCTTTTGAATGCATACACCATTTGCTATATTGTAATTTTGTTTTTATAAATAAAATTACAGATTTGTGTATACTTGTACTTTGATCAATGAAAGGATCCTTTTGAGTATTTGTTAAAAGTAGGTCATTTATTGGAGTTAAATTGATAATTACTTGTAAGTTGGTTTTGATGTCATTTTTAGGAAAACTAACTCTATACTTATCTTATGGATGGACGATATTGTAACATTCTCTTCGGAAAGTAAGATTCCATAGTCATAATGGAAAAAAAATGATAAATATTAAAGTTTTATTTTTTTCAACTTTAACAATAAAAACATGAAAACAATAAATTGTGTATATTACCAATCTGAAGTTTTGTTCTTTACTTTCTATGTGATCATTTTTTTTGGAAGGTGGAAAAACCCATTATAACTCAATTGTGACAACTATCACTATTTGCTATTAGCAGGTTGATTCATCCATTATTCAAGGAAAATCATGCCACCTAAAATAACCCACTAGTGATTCATAAGGGGACATACTTTCGCTATTTATAGATGTCTCTAGGTCTTGGACCATTAACCTATGTTCTTCAGTAAAAAAATATGAATTCTTAACCAATCAAAACTAGTTTTAACTCTTATTCCAAGAATGGTATTTTTAAATCATTTTATTTATTTTGATTAAACAATTAATTATGTTATTTCGTTTTTTTAGTTCAAAGGAAATTTATTTTGTTAATGTTTTCTTTTAGAGCTTTCCTTATTTAATGATTTAAATACAATAATCTAATCATGCTACATTTTGATTTAATATTTTTTTTTTTTTTGAAGTAGGTAAAATTGGAAAGAAAAGTATCTAATAGAGTGTCACATTGCCTAAGCTAATACAAGCCCGTGGATCATATAATCTTAGCTCACTCCTTTGTCGCATTGTCTAAGCTAGTACAAGCCCGTACAAGTCCATGGATCATATAATCTTAGCTCACTCCTCTTTAGTATGTAGGCACTAATGAACTCAAGTTATCCATGTTATATTTAGCAAACTATAAACAATTTTATTAATAGTTGCATATGTATGTATATACTATATCCACAGGTTCAAATCCAGAGCGGGGTAGGGTATGTATACCTTCGTAAACTTTACCAATCAAATCGCTGGGCGAAGGGGGGTCCCTTGTCTCACAAACAAGGGGGTTTCATACACTAATTTGGTGTGCTGGCTTGGCCGTGACCTTAAAAATAGATTATTATTATTATTATTATTTATGTATAAGTTGATTAGTGAACAAACTTAATCATTTTTCTATCAAAATTCTTTTCAAAATATATTAAAATATTTATAAAAATTTATAATTCCAAACGATTTAACTAAAACTTTTATCATAAAATTTTGTTGTTAAAAATTTCCCAAGATCCATATCATTGAATTTAAAAAAAAAATGAAAATATAAAAATAAAAGAAAAAAAACACTCACCAAACAAATTGATTTTT
>JASDQU010819173.1:15396-31287 GCA_032191745.1 Picea mariana | reverse complement strand
ACTACAACATCAAATACTTAAACAAAACTATAAGATCAAAACAACAACATCAAATTTGTCTTATTTTATATTTAAAATAAGACATTAAACAAAACTATAAGATCAAAACAACAACATCAAATTTGTCTTATTTTATATTTAAAATAAGACATTTTACAGTGTGAAATGTATTGGTGCTTATTCCTCCCATCTAATTAAAGTTTGTACACTCCCCTCGTAAGTGCATTATATTAAGATATCTCAATGAGAAAATAAAATGGATGGATGATATTAATATAAGAGAAATTGTAAAATATAATTTATTTTATAATATGTTTATATGTTTTTGGATTTTTTTTTAATATTTTATTTTATTTTATTTTGAGGATAATATTTAAAGTAAATTAAAAAAAAAATAAAAAAAAAATTAATTAACAATATAGTTTTAAGTTGTTATAGTAATATGATGATGATGATGATTAATATCCACTAAGACCTAATCGGTTTATCGGATCTTACGAGGGTGAGTGATTACTTGTGATTCTTTAGAATTTTGTTTCTGTGCTCGAAAAACATTAAGAGAAGCTTTCCAAGATCACCATACTTTTGTTGAGTTAAGAGATTAGGAAGGTTGGTAGTGTGATCAATATTTTGAAAATGAGATCTAATATGGGTATAGGCTGGACAATCTAAGAGAAATTGTTTTTCATCTTCAACCTTCTTAGTGTCACAAAGGTGAAACACTCTTTCATCCCATGGCGTTTTAGGAATTGACCAATGCCCAGTTTCACTATGGAGCTCATGAGAATTTGTTCTTATCTTAGCAATGCTTATTTTTTTCTGTACACTTGGCAAAACAGATAGATAATTTTGATCTTCTAGATTAGGGTTGATTACATCTTTATAATACCTTAATTTTCTTTTTTCCTCTAACTCTTTATCACACCACATTTTTTCCTTAAATTTTGATTTGACATTTTTTTTAGTAGTATCTTTATTCTGTAAAATGGTTTCTTCCATGATTCCCCAATAGTTTAGCCAAGACCGAGCGTCTTTATGCCATCCTCGCTTGAGTCGATGGTGGTTGACTTGATTTGGAAGCAATTTTAGGTAGCCTCTTGTCTTCCATGTTGTTTAACTTGTTCTTATACATTAGGTATCTAGTCATAGCCATGCTCTCAATGGGGGAGAGGCTTGTTTCTATGAGGAGGATCGAATAAGGCATATTTCCTTTAATTTTGAGATTATACTTGTTATGAGTTTAACATGTTATTTACGAGAATTAAATCCAAATGAAAAATATATCATTTATTTTTCTTAATAACCAAAACTAAATCCAATTAACAAACAATATAATTATATTATCCATTAATATATATATATATATAATATTAAGTTTTAACATAAAATAATTTATTTAATAATATCTTATTAAATTAAAAAAAAAAAAATCTTTTTTAATAAATTCCTAAATATTTTTCAAATTTATTTAAAATTCATATCTATCACATCCCGTGGATCCCAACTTGTACCTTTTCATGGTGTGCATTATATATTATAGATATATTAGAGAAAACAAAATCCAATGATGAGTTAATATTAGTTTTGTTTTTTAGTGTATATTTTTTCACAATCCCTAACTTTGAATAGAAAAAATATAAATATTTTTTTAATCTTTAAGATTTTGAAATAAGGAAATATAAATATCATTCTTAGTCTCTTTTAGATTCCTTCCTCGACTATTAGAAGATTGCAAACCGGTTGAAGATTGCATATGGGTTCATTGTTTTCACGTACAACTTCATGGGATATTGCAAGGTAACCTCAAATGTTCCAATACATTTATGAATTTTACAATTACAAATTAGAATTACTAGTTTATAAATTTCATAATTACGAATTTGAATTACTTTTTGAAAGTTCAAATTATAGCTATAAGCTTTGTTTTTTTATTTTTATTAGTCTTTCCAGAAGGCGTAGAGGGACTATAGTGATCAATAATTCATTGACTTCATATTAATATGTCTTTTGACTATAAATTTTCGCATCATCTGTATTGTTCGTACTATAGAAGTAAAAACATTATTTTTTATATAATAAAAAAACTTTATATGTCATCGTCTCATTGGAGAATATATTGGAGGTCTTATTGCCAACTTTGTTGTTCTCAATGTTGTAAATGTTTAGATATCCAAAGTTTTGAGCTTAGACGCTCTTTTTTAATTTTTATTACATTTTTACTGAAATGTTTACATACCAAAAGTTTTGAGCATCGACGCTGTTTTTTAATGTTTTTATTATTATTAGTGTCTGCCGAAGGCGTAGAGGGACTATAGTGATCAATAATTCGTTGACTTAATATTAATATGTCATTTTATTATTATTTCTATTTGTATTGAAATGTTTACATACCGAAGGTTTAGAGCATTGACATTTTTTTTGAGGTGCTTGAATAGGCCCGACAGCTTAAATGTTTACATAGTGCGAGGTCCTTAAACAAGTCTGATAGCTTAAATGTTTGCATGCCGCGAGGCCCTTAAACAACATGACAAACTTAAATGTTTACCTAAATAGGCTTCTCAGAGTATAGTTTTCCTCGAATTTTCCCATACAATGTTGCAGTGAATTTGGACAATATTGTTGTCCACCGCCATTGCATAGCCATTGTATGTTTCATACTTCTTCTATGCTTGGAATGCAATTTGGTCATAATTGAAGATACATACATTGTTTACTAGTTCGGTGGGTTCTTCTTGTTCGTTGGTCTGTCGGTTGCTGCTTGTTTTTGTTTGGTTCAACTTTGCAAGGTTGAGGACCTGCGCCTGCGGTTGGACCTGTTGGTGCTTGTTGCTTGCTTTTGTTTACTTCAACTTTGTAGGGTTGGGGTCCTACATGCGCAGTTGGAGCTTTTTTTTTTTACTTTGCGGGGTCCAAGTGCTGCACCCACAATTCGACCTGTGGTTCTGTCGTTCATCGTTTTAGAGTAAGTTTCAATGCCATGATTTCATTTCTATTCGTTCTTTGTTGTTCACTGTTTGTAGTTTGCAAGTAAGAATGTTTGATTATTTATACTGGCATGCTCGTCATATGTTTCCGGTTCCTTTTGTGCTTGGGCTGTAGTTTGGTAATCATTGGAGATACATATGTTGTTTACTGATTCAATGGTTGTTGTTTGTTCGTTGGTTCGTCGGTTGTTGCTTGTTGTTGTTTGGCTCAAGTTCACGAGTTTGAGGTCTTGGGGCTACAGTTGAGCATGTTCGTGCTTGCTCAGTGGTTTGCTGCTTACTGTTTTTTTTTGTTTACTTCGACTTTGCAGGGTTGGGGTCCTGCGCTGACAGTTGGAGAATTTTTTTTTGCACTTTGCGGTGTTCAGGTCCTTCACCCTCAAGTGGACCTGCGGTTCTGTCGTTTGTCGTGTCTGGTGAAGTCAAGATCTAGAACATGTCATGTGCCCGCCTATCCTGCTCTTAAATTTTTCTCCAATTCTTTTTCCTAGCTTTGGACCATACCTACATGCTTTTGCAAAATGTTCTTGTAGAAGAAAAGGATATTGAGATGGTGCTAGCAAGAGTGGTGTTCCGTGGATTGCAAATTGTAGTATTCAGTTTCTATGTTGTTTGGCGTGTAACATAGCTAACATAATGAATGTGTTCTCAAATGCATTACACCATTTACATTTGGACGAAACCATTATCATTATAGGATACTTCAGTGTTTACATGATACAAAATAGTGGCATAACAAATATTTGGACAACTACATGTGCAATTACAATGTCTGTTGTCTTTTTGTTAAGATAAAACATGTGCAAAACGCACTTATTAACCATATATGGTGAAATGTGCCCATATCACAATACGACGTCTTTATCCTGTACACAGATTGGTGTGACCACGATACAATTTGTCTTGTACTTGGAATATGAGATGTACACCAAAGATACTGCAAAATTATATTTCTATGTCTCAAAGCATATCTGGATACTTTGCTGCAGAAAACCAAAATCATTCAGCTATGGCCATGCAATTTTTTAATATTTTCTGGCTTGTAATATATTTTGGGCAGGATTTTTTTTATATAATTACAACCATGGATGGAGAAAAGCAAAGGTTCATGTTTCTAACTATCTTTAATTCTATTCGTTGATTCTCATTTACTGTATGTACATATTAGTTGTTCTTCCTTGCATACCAGCTTCCATTCATGTTCATTGTATTTTGTGCATTCCCACATTGAAACAAACATAATAGCTGGAGAAAACGAAGGAGTCTTTACCACAAGTGTAGAAGAGGAGATACAAAGGTACATGTTTGTACTGTTATTTCATATTTCATTGTTTTGTATTTCATTTATTGTCTGTATATGTGTTCACCTAATTTAGTGTATGTAGATATTGCGTATCTTCGTACACAATAACTTATTTTCATGTCCTTTGTATTTTTTATGCTGCTACATTGAAATAAATCGAACTCTATTTATTTTTTTTACATGTCTTCCTGCATACCAACTTCCTTCATGTCCATTTTCTTTTTCTGCATTGCTACATTTAAACAAACAAAGTGGATGGAGAAGACGATGGACTCTTTGTCGCGAATGTAGAGGAGGAGTTGCAAAGGTGCACTCTACTCTTATTTCATATTCCAGTGTTTAGTATTTCATTTATTGTTTGTATATTTGTTCTACTTGTTCTACTGCTTTGCACCTAATTTACTGTATGTAGATACTACGTATCTTTCTACATAGTAACTTATCCTCATGTGAATTGTATTCTCTTTGCTGCTACATTGAAATAAATAGAACTGTATTTCTTTCTTTTACATGTCTTTCTGCATACTAACTTACCTTCATGTCCACTGTATGTTCGACGTTACTACATTGAAAAAAACAAATTGGTTGGACAAGAAGATGAATTCTTATATGCCACAACAGAGGGGGCTAAACCACAATCTTCGAAAAGGTATACCAACTGTGCTAGTAAATCAAACACACAAAACAAGTGGGTGCATATAATATTGGACTAGAAAATGATGATTTGGCAACAACAGGCCTTTGTTGAGACTTCCCGCTTCCAAACATTGCCCTCCCCATTTCTAATTTTCCCACTTTCTATTATCCAATTTTTCCCCTTCTTCTATACTTAACCGAATTCCCCTTCGTTTTTCTCGTCTACTTTCACTTTCTAGTTGCTTTGCTTAGTTGTATTTCTAAAAATGTCTAGGTGCACGGGTTGGCAGACTCACGAGTTCACATTTATACTCATGCTTCTATATAATGACTCCGACCAACGGTTTCCTCATTTCATACTTAGCCACTTTTTCGATCGCGGGTTCCCGGGCTGGCGGATTCAAGATTGCACCTCTAGCTTAAGAGGTTCTACGATATACAGATTGATCACCATAACCCCCCCATCATGCCCTATTTCCTGTTACACATTTTTGCAGTGAAAAAATCCGAGGCATACAATTTGACCGTCGGGTCCTCATGTTTCCTAAGTATCCCTTGACACCCTATTTTGTATTCCATTTCCTTCGACCCTATATGTGACATTTAGAATAATTATGGACAATATACAATGCATATGCTTATTTAGTCATGTTGATGTTCATCTACACATGCTTGCATCAGAAAAAGTTGGACTACTGACATGGCCATGAGCAGTCAATTATCGCAAACATCAACATATCAACAAGGCCAAAGTTAAAGATTCATACATCATGTTCCTCATATGTTTACCAAACAAATATCCTCAGCTATTTATTCATCTATGCCATGGTAAATATGTTGATGTCATCTGCAACACATACTTTGCAGTTCACAAGAAGTATCAATGAGTGCAAGTGAGACGCCGAACATAACGTAAGTTCCACGGACTAAGAGGTCTGGTTTCAAAACTCTAGCTCCACACTTCATCCAAGTTGTGTGTTTACTTGTACATTTATGCCAAGAAAAAAGAAAACAAAAAAATAATGCAAACTACCATTCACATTACTTTTCCTGTTCCAAAAATGTCATAAGGTCTAAACTTATAAAAGCCAAAATACTATCAATAGAGGGCTTGAACAGTCGCTGAACTGGACAAGTGTTCATCGGGGACATAATGGTCGTCTATAACACCTACTTGGACAAGGCAAACAAAACTAGATCCATTATGCATGCTAACATGACAGACAACGAAGCCCTAATGACAGTCACACTGACCATTCCCACACAACTTGTCCAGAAACAAGCAGAAAATATATTGCCAGGTAATGGGATATCCATTACAAATTTTAATATATTGCCCAAAAAAGTATATGACCATGGTGATTGTGATCAGATTATATCGCTCAACGAAACAAGTATTGTGGAAAAAAATCCCGCTATTTGTTCAGAATATAGTTTTGTCCCGGACACAACTATCAACCAACTTGCACAGAGCAACGACACTTACCCAATCAGAACCATTGGTGCAGCTGTCACACTCACGAGAAAACTTGGCTTGCAACACATTCTCCATATAAAATATGGAGAGTGAGACAACGACAAGGCAATGGTATCGTTCTCCATATCCAATTTTGTCCTCTACTTTCACATGTCCATGTATATCGGTTATGTTACACAACTATTGCACTGTTCCATGTTGCAGCTGCAATTGTTTGACACCTATTCAAATTTGTTTTCCTCAATGGAACAACAATTACATAAAGGACAATTTCCACTTATGCTCTTCAAAAATATAACAAAGAAAAGAGATGTTAAAGAAAGGATCTTTCGCACAACCCAAGCAACATTTGTAATAGAATTGCAAACAGACATAGTACAAGATCTCAAGAAACTAACTATCTCTACAACTCTTGTGCATATACATCTACAATTTCATCCTCGCTTTGCTCATAAAAATTGCCTTTACCAATTTTCTGCGGTTTTTATTTTTTTGTTGTGCAGTTCTATATTATATTGTTCAATATATTAACTACTATACTCACGTGCCCAGGTTGAGGGTGTTTTGGTTGCAACGAATGTGTACTCGACCCCCTTCGAGCCTGTATGTGCGGAATGAAACTCTCATGCTTTTGCTTTTGCTTTCATAAATGATGAAACAATTGATTGTCTACGATGCAGTAAAAAATTCCCTTACATATATAAACATTGCCATCCGAACCATGGGCAACACAATCATACATTGTACAATTAGACAACCTCTGTTACAAGATGTGCTTCCTGGGTTAGCAGAATTGTCATATGAAGTATACCTATAGAAAAAGACAAACAATGTCTACATGCTACGCGACTTTCGGATACATAACAAATTTACCTTAAATGAGGACAATGCAATATTGCATATCAGCTGAAAAAAAATTAAAAAAATCATATCAAGCTTTGGTAGGAAATGAAAAAAATCTCATGCATGTCTGTACTTTTTCTTCAATACCCAAATGAATGTTCGTTGGACTCAAGTTCTTCGTAGTTTACATCTATGGCTGTAAAATTTTCTTTCCATAGATTTTGTCTCTTTTTGTGCACTTGAAAAAACAAGGAGAATATAACTACAAATCAAATCGTTGCTGTTATTTTGATGTTTTCTTGCATCTCCCAGTAAGAATTTTGCATATTTGTTGGGGTGTCCAAATGAAAAAAAAATGGTGGCTAGCCATAGATTTGTTGGAGGAGTCTACACCTTTTTGGGTGCCCAAATTGGAAAAATGTTTTCCAACTATATAGCCATGGTAGGATTTCTGCATTTCTTGGATGCCCAAATAAAAAAGAAGATGATCTCCAACTATAAATTTATGGTATGATATATTCATTTTTTCGATGCCCTAATTGAAAAAAAGGGCCTCAACATGGATTGAAGCATAAGCTTCAGATCTTCAGAACTCGCTATAGAGATTGGGGAGTTCGGGCATTAGAATTTACACATGCAGGTGCATTTATTGTTGTTGTACAAACACATAAGATTGTTTAGTCCACAAATAGGAAGCATGAGGACAAACCCCATACAAAGTATCCAACTGTGAATAACTTAGACCCATCCTTTGAACCGTCAAAATGGCTTGCTCCTTTGGGTAGAACCATCAGGCATTTCCAACAATATTGGAAATTTGGCATTCTTAAAACTAGTAGTGATAGAACATGGCACTATCATAAGCAAATGTCCATAGTGATCTTGCTTTATGGTAAAATAATAATCGAAAAGTTTCTTGTTCCCCATTTGGGGGTTTGGTTATAGCTGGGATACAATGTCGAAGCTCCGTTGGTTTTGTGTTGTCTTGTGTTTGGCAGACTTTTGTTCATATTTCATGGCCCCGATTATTTTCTCATGGGAACATATACTAGATGTAAGAGAAAACCAATGCCACGTGTTTTTTTTTATATATATATCAAATTGTTTGATGCATAGGTTGATGTGTACTACTCTATGGACCCTTGTGGGATCTCACTTGGCACCTTCTGTGTTGATGCGTTGCCTTGTGCCTCGAATTTCAATACATTTGGTGTTTACTTGGCTCTTGGTTGTATGCTTTGTTCTGGAAAATTAATGATACATTTAGGATCTTGGTGGTTTTTCTACGATCTTAAAGAATATATAGGACCTGTTTTTCCTTTTACTATAAGCTCTCTGACGCAAATGTAGTATGTGGCTCGTTTTAGCACTTTTCCTTGATCGATGAACTTAGAAAAATTCATCTCCAGGAATATTTTGAAATAAAAGGATATATACTATGTGAAGTCCAATGGAACTATCATATCAACCACAGAGCATTAAAATTCAAATTCATCTTAAAATTCAAATTTGTCGTTGTTATACTTACGGTGAAGTTGATAGTACAATAATTTTACTTAAACATCCCAAAATCTATTTTCTTGTGGCTTTTCGATGCTTCTTTTATACAAACACATCCTGGAAACTATAAGTATGGCTCACTTTATCTATTCCTTGATTGAAGAGCCTGTTCACCTATTTATTGCACTTCATAGTTACTGTTAAGACCATCAATGGGGCTTTCTTACACCAATTCCCTCTTCCGAAAATTGCCATCCCCTTTATTTTTTCCCCCTGCTTTCCCTTTCTGGTTATTTAGTCATTTTTCGGAAAATGTTTAGGTGTTGGGGTTGGCGGATTCACGTCTTCAGATTTCCACTGATACTTTTATATCACGAATTCGACCGACCGCTTCCCCTTTTCATATTCAACAAACTTTTTGGATCATGGGTTCTCAGGTAGGCAGGCTCAACATTGCGTTTCCATTGTTCTGCTGCCTGCAAACAACACCCAGACTTCCTTGATCTACAAATTGGCAACCAAATTCCCTTTTATTTTTTCTCGTTTGCTTTCCCTTTCTGGTTACTTAGTCGTTTTTCTGAATGTGTCATTTTTTCAAATGTCTTATGCTTTTATATACAACACCCGAAGTTCGGAAATATACAAATTGACCATCGAAGTTCGTCATTGTCTCCTGTTCCGTGTTACACATTTTTCAATCAAAAGTTGGGATACACACAATTTGACCATTGGGCCCTCAGGTCTCCTGAGTAGAATTTGTGGCCCTGTTTTCAAGCCCATCAATATTCCCTATTTTGAGTATGTCTCATGCTTTTATATCACGAGTCTGACCAACCACTTACCCATTGCATACTTGGCCACTATTACCATCGTTGTTTCCTGGCCAGGCTTGCTCAACATTGCGCTTCCATTGTTCCGCTACCTACAAACAACACCCACAATTCCACGATATACAAATTGACCACTGAAATACGTCATCGTGCCCTGTTCCATGTTACACATTCTACAGTCAAAAGTTCAGAGACATACAATTTGACCATCGACCCCTCATGCCTCATGTCTCCTGAGTATAACATGTGACCCTATTTTGAAGCCCGCCCGACTGCTTTCCATACTTGGCCATTTCTTGGAATCTCTTTCGCAGGCTGGTGGGTGGACGAAATGTGCAATGCTTAATCAATCTTCACCATTCCCGTCACCTTCACACTTCTTTCTAGATATGAAATTATTAAGCTTTAATGCTAATAGCTCATTGTGCAGGAACCATTAAGATTTTCATTAATGTCCGAAAGGATGGAGAAGATTTGTCATTAATACGAATTAAACCAAGATTTGTGGAGAGTTGTGTGATCCTTTCCAAGTATTCATTTCAAGCATCATGCAATCTCTTTCGCGCATCGTCTGATTGGTGCCTTTACGAAATCTCTAATTCTTAATCGCTCTTCGCCGTCACCGCCACCTTCGCACTTTTTCTAAATATGCAATTAGTAAGCTTTAATGGTAACGACTCATTACGCACGAACCATGGAAATTGTCATTGATCAACGAAAGGTTCGAGGAGATCTTCCATTGATATGCATTAAACCAATATTTTCGGAGGGTTATATTATCCCTTCCGAATTTTCATTTCAAACATCATCTAGAGAAAACGGAAATTTTCGTTAACTTATGGCAACGGTTCGACAACCGTTTTATCCAGATACAATAAACACCTTCAGGCATGATGACCAGAGGTTCTAGTACTCCAGGGCATATTCTTACTACTCATCTCACTCCGCCCAAGAGAAAAAAAGGAGATGGTCCCTTGGTGCACCGAGAGATATATTTCAAGCCAAAGAATTCCAAGGAAACCTTGCTTGCTCAGACAGCTTGCCCACTTGCATTGATGGCCGGCACAGAGGTTGATGCAGTTGATTCTGAGCTCAGATAAGATGATATGATGGACGATGATACGACAATGGATGATGGAAATGCAGACGTTGTTCCCACTCCTATGCCCAAATTGAAATCAACCATAATGGGGGGCACTTCCCGACTCGACGATGGCGGCCTTGACAAGACCAAAAGAAGGGGTTTCAGAAAAGAAACTGACGCTGAACGCAATAGCCGTTTTGCAGCTCGAGATTAGGAATTCCAGAGGTCCAAATTAGTATGTTATGGGTCGAAGTCTTTCATTGTAAGGAAATGGTCTCTTGATGCTCCCAGAGATATATTTCAAGCCAAATAATTATTCAATTGCAGAACCACTCTCCTGTTCTCTGGATATACAATTAACATCTTAGGGTATGAGGACCAAAACTCCCACTTGTGCAAGGCATATTCCTACTACTCATCTCCTTCCACCTAGAATAGACTAATTTGGGCCTCTTGAATTGCTCGTGCAGTCTGTGTCCTTGAAGTCTTCGACTGTGAGGAGGTGGTCTCTTGGTGTGTCCTAACTTTCAGTTTCGGGCTCTTTCGCTTGCCCTGCAACATTTTTTGTCTCATTCCTCATGGGAAGATTGTGATAACTATCAATTTTACCGCGAGGATGGGCTCTTATGTCCTCCCGCGTTTGAAAAATTCTGGGTTGCTTTCTTGCTTGGGTGAAATGTTGGAGCGATGCTGTGGGATTTCGTGCTCTTCGTAGTGGCGGACGTGGATTGGAAACTGTTCTCACTGGGGCATTTTCCCTGTTATTTGTACAATTGAGTGGTGCCTTGCAATGTCTCCAGGTCGCCAGCATCAGGAGTAGGAGTGTTGTTCACCTGCTTCAAGCCAAAGAATTATTCCACTACAGAACCACTCTCCTGTTTCTTTGTCACCTCAGGTCGTCCGCAAGATATTGAGATTGTGGAAGAAAAAATTGACCTTCCGAGGAGAAGACTGCAAGGATTTCCTAAAAAGAAAAAGCATGGTAATGAGTTTTGTATGCATGTTGAAGAGCATCTCGATGGCTCATGCATGTTGTCCCACTAGAGGAACAACATCAAATTGTATGCATGTTTTTCTTTTTTTGTTTGTTTGTTTGTTTGTAGATCCTGTACCTGTGTTTATGACAAATATGTTCAATGTTTTGGTGTAAAGAACTCAGTCCAATTTCTATGGATAGATATACACTGCCCATTATTTTTTTTTAATGGATTTACTATCAAAAATTTTGCCTTGGAATCTTGGTTGCTGCTTCTTTGCTGAATTTAACACCTCTTCTCATTAGCATGGTTCGATAGTCTCGTAGTTCTTGAATATTGTATTGGCTCAAGTAATTTGATCTAATATGGAGCATTTAACAATTATACGACAATGCATTGTGTCGATCCCATCAAGATTTTATGGAAACAAAAATGAATTTCAGATAGTTTCAAACCAACATTCAATTCTATTCGCAATGCAGATAGAACATAGCAAGACCAAATCAGGATCTGGCAGTCGGGGCCCTGCCCTAGAAATTTCGTTTTAATCTCTGCCTTGCAAAGCAAACAATTTCTTATTTCCCTTTCGCTTACTTGATTCCTTTACTCCAAAAGGGAACATTTTATTAGTTGTCCATCCCCTGGCCTCTATTTGAACACTTTTTACTTTATTAATGAAATTACCAAATTTCTTGTTCGCGAATAAAAAAAAATGGTCTATGGTGGCTATAGTCAAATGGTACTATGAAACCAACTACAATATTAAAATTCAAGATCATCATTGTTGTTTCTAGACATGTAATTATTAAGCTTTAATGCTAACAACCCATCATGCAAGAAGTTTAATACTTAAGTTAATATGTCAAAGTCATGGAAGAATGTATCAAGAACACAATTACTCCCAGAAGTTGCAATAAAAACTAATCTTCAACAAAGCATTTGCTCACACCCTTTTTAATGGTACAAGCACAATAGAAAATGAGTAAGTGGATAAAATATTGGACTAGAAAATGATGGTTTTGCAACAATGGGGCTTGTTTGAGAGCAATTCCTGCTTACGAAAATTGCCCTCCGCTTTCCCATTTTCCCACTCTTTTATCCCCTTCTTTTCCCTCTTCTATACTTAACCAAATTCCCCTTTCTTTTTCCCCTGTAGGTTCTCTTTCTGGTTACTTAGTCATTTTTTTTTTCCGAAAATGTCTTGTTGCACGGGTTGGCGGATTCACGAGTTCACATTTTTATTCATGCTTTTATATTGTGATTCCGACCGAGCGCTTCCCCTTTACATACCTAGACCATTTTTCGATTGTAGGTTCCTGCTCACGTAGTCTCTAAATTGCACTTCCATTGTTCCATGACCTGCAAACATCACTCCGACTTCTACGATATGAAAATTTACTTCCGGACTCTCACATCATCCCCTCTTTCGTGTTACACATTTTGCACTGAAATGTTCTGATACATACAATTTGACCATTAGGGCCTCATGTATCCTTGGGAACCCTTGTCACCCTATTTTGAAGCCCATCCGACTGCTTTCCAGACTTGGCCATTTCTTGGAATCTCTTTCGCGGATCGCCGGGTTAGCGGGTTCAAGAAATTTCCAATTTCTAGTCGCTGTTTCCTGTGCCTACAACCTTCAAACTTCTTTCCAAGTATATGCAATAAGTATACAACTTCTCCAGAAACATACATAAAAGCTCTTGCTAGGAAATGGAATATCTATTACAGATTTGAATATATTAGCCCTTATTTTCCCTCTTCTATACTTAACCAAATTCCCATTTCTTTTTCCTCTCTACTTTCTCTTTCTGGTTACTTAGTCATTTTTCCAATAATGTCTAACTGCGTAGGTTGGTGGAATCACAGGTTCACATTTTCACTCGTGCTTTTATATCGCGGATTCACGGGTAGATGGGCTCTAGATTGCACTTCCATTGTTCTGTGACCTACAAACAACACCCCGACCTCCGCGATATACAAATTTACTGTCGGACTCCCACATCATACCCTCTTCCGTGATACACAGTTTGCACTCAAAATTTTTGAGGCCTGCAATTTGACCTTCGGGTCCTCGCGTCTCTTGGGGAACTATTGTCACCCCATTTTGGAGCCCGTGCATCTGCTTTCCATACTTGGCCATTTCTTGGAATCTCTTTCGCGGATCGTTGGGTTGGCGGGTTCATGAAATCTCCAATTCCTAATAGATGTTTCTTGTGCCCACCACCTTCGCACTTCGTTCCAAGTATGCAATAACTGAGGTTTAATGCTAACAACTCACCATGCCTGCAGGAGACAGTCATACTAACTGTCCCTACACAACTTGTCCATAAACATGCGGAAAATATCCTGCCAGGTAATGGGATATCTATTATAAATATCAATATATTAGCAAAATGAGTCCCACCGACCATTTCCCTATTCCATACTTACTGACTTTTTTGCTTGTGGGTTCCCAGACAGGCGGACT
The DNA here is from genome assembly GCA_032191745.1 of Picea mariana. Taxonomy (NCBI): domain Eukaryota; kingdom Viridiplantae; phylum Streptophyta; class Pinopsida; order Pinales; family Pinaceae; genus Picea; species Picea mariana. Next base: position 17,183 of record JASDQU010819173.1, on the reverse strand, counting down.
GCACTTCCAGTGTTCCTTGACCTGCAAATAACACCCCACCTTCCGTGATATACAAATTGAATTTCAGACTCCCACATCATCCCCTCTTCTATGTTACACATTTTGCACTCAAAAGTTCTGATACATACAATTTGATCATCAGGGCCTCACGTCTCCTCGGGAACCCTTGTCACTCTATTTTGAAGCCCGCCCAACTGCTTCCCACACTTGGCCATTTCTTGGAATCTCTTTCGCAGATCGTCGAGTTGGCGGGTTCAGGCAATTTCCAATTCCTAGTCGTTGTTTCCTCTGCCCACTACCTTAACACTTCTTTCCAAGTATATGTAATAAGTATACAACTTATCCAGAAACATGCAAAAAAGATCTTGCCAGGAAATGGGATATCTATTACAGATTTGAATATATTATCCCTTCTTTTGCCTCTTCTATACTTAACCAAATTCCCATTTTTTTTCCCCTCTGCTTTCTCTTTCTTGTTACTTAGTCATTTTTCCGAAAATGTCTAGCTACGCGGGTTGGCAGACTCATAGGTTCACATTTGCACTCGTGCTTTTATATCATAACTCCAACTGACCGCTTCCCCATTCCATACCTAGCCACTTCTTTGATCGCAGATTCTCGGGTAGGCGGGCTCTAGATTGCACTTCCATTGTTTTGTGACATGCAAACAACACCCTGACTTCCGTGATATACAAATTTACAACCAGAATCTCACATCATACCCTCTTTCGTGTTACACAGTTTGCACTCAAAATTTCGGAGACCTACAATTTGACCGTCGGGTCCTCACGTCTCATGTGGAACTATTGTCACCTCATTTTGAATACCGTCCGTCCGCTTTCTATACTTCTCCATTTCTTCGAATATCTTTCACGGATCGTTGGGTTGGCGGGTTCACGAAATATCCAATTCCTAATCATTGTTTCCTGTGCCCACCACCTTCGCACTTCTTTCCAAGTATGCAATAACTTAGGTTTAATGTTGACATCTCATCATGTCTCGAGGAGACATTCATAATAACTATCCCTACACAACTTGTCCAGAAACATGCAGAAAATATCCTGCCAGGTAATGGGATATCTATTACAAATGTCAATATATTAGTGAAAACGAATTCCACCGACCATTTCCCTATTCCATACTTACCGACTTTTTCTCTTGCGAGTTCCCGGACAGGCAGGTTCAAGATTTCCCTTGCATTGTTCCACGACCTGCAAACAACAACCAAAATTCCACGATATACATGCAAAAAAGATCTTGCCAGGTAATGGGATATCTATTACAAATTTCAATATATTAGTGAAAACGAGTACGACCGACTGTTTCCCTATTCTATACTAAGCCACTTTTTCAATTACGGGTTCCCGGACAGGCGGGCTCAATATTTCCCTTCATTGTTCCGTGACTTGCAAACAGAACCCGAAATTCCACAAATATACAAACCGACTGTTGGACTGCCCCATCATGCACTCTTCCCTTTTACGCCTTTTGCAGTCAAAATTTCTGAGACATACAATTTGACCGTCGGGCCCTCACCTCTCATGAGAATCCCCTGTAACCCTATTTGAAACCCGTCCGACTGCTTTTCATACTTGGCCATTCCTTACTTGCTCTTCCCCATCCTTGTCACCTTCGCACTTGTTTATAATAAAAAATTGTTTATAAACACACACACACACGCACATATTATAAAGATATATAATTTGACCGTCGGCTGCTCACCTCTCCTCCGTATCCCTTGCAACCCTACTTTCAAGCCCATTTGACCGCTTTTCATACTTATATAT
>JASDQU010819173.1:0-15296 GCA_032191745.1 Picea mariana | reverse complement strand
ATATTATCCCTTTCGAGTGTTAATTTCAAACATCATGGAATGTCGTTCGCGCGTCGTCGGGTTGGCCCGTTCACAAAATCTTCAATCCTTAATTCCAAAAATGAGTATGACCGACCATTTCCCTATTCCATACTTAGCCATTTTTCCAAAATTCTGCAAATATACAAACCGACCGCTAAACTACCCCATCATGCCCTCTTCTGCTTTACGTGTTTTGCAGTCAACAATTCCGAGACATACAATTTGACCGTTGAACACTCACCTCTCCCGAGTATCCCATGTAACCCTATTTTGAAGCTTGTCCGATCGCTTTTCATAATTGGCCATTCCTTACTTTCTCTTCCCTGTCTCCGTCACCTTTGCACTTGTTTATAATAAAAAATTGTTTATAAATACACACACACACAAGGTCTTATTCCTAAATATGCAATTAGTAAGCTTTAATGCTAACAAGTCAACATGCAGGAACTGTATAGATTTTCATTGATGAGCGAAAGGCTCGAGGAGATATCCCATTAATATGCATTAAACCAAGATTTGCGGAGGGTTATATTATCCCTTCCAAGTGTTAATTTCAAACATCATGGAATGTCATTTGCACGTTGTCGGGTTGGCGCGTTCACGAAACCTCCAATCCTTAATTGCTCCACACCGTACCCACCACCTTCGCACTTCTAAGTATGCAATAAGTAAGCTTTACTGCTAACAACTCATTATGCAACACCCATAGAGATTGTCATTATTGAGCAAAAGGCTCGAGGAGATTTCCCATTTAGACACATTGAACCAACATTTGCAGAGGTTTATATTATCCCCTCCAACTGTTCATTTCAAGCATCGTCTGGAGAAAACATACATTCTCATAAACTTATGGCACCATCTCGACAACAGTTCTGTGGAGATAGAATGAACATCTTCGGGCACGAGGAACAGAACTTCCAGTGGTCCAGGGCATATTCTTACTACTCGTCCCCTTCCACCCAAAACGAAATAATTTGGACCTCTGGGATTGCTCGTGCAGGCTGTGTCCCTGAAGTTTTTGACTGGAAGGAGATGGTCTCTTGGTGCATTGATAAATATATTTCAGGCCAAAAAATTATTCCACTACGGGACCACTCTTATGTTTCTTTGTGACCTCGGGTATTCTACCAGATGTTAAGATTGTCGGAGCCAACATTGATGTTCAAAGGAGAAGACTCCAAGCAGTTCCTAAGAAAGCATAATAATGGGTTGGACCTCTTGCCCGAGTTCCTGGAAGACCTGATGGTAGTTTCTGACGATATCACAAACTTGCAGGTTAGTTCATTTAGAAATCCATTCCAGGAAATTGCTCGGTTGTTTACAAGAATAACGAGACATGAATCCACAACAACTATTTCCCGCATGGTTATTTATATTTCGTATTTCACAGTCAAGGAATAAGCCATTTTTTATTGGGGGAAGCTAATTTCCCATGAGATTTGTTCCCAATTGTCAAGCTTCAAAAAGGAGAAGAAATTTTATATGTTATCCTACTTGGTTTTTGCGATAGCGCATTGCCATCAGTTTCCAAAACTATCTCTGTCCAAGAAGGCAAACTGGGAATTCGACCCAATAACCTTCTGATACCAGGCCTTATGGAAGCACAAGGCCTCCCATAGTTTTTATGAGTTTTTAATGACATTGTCTCTATTTTCATAGTTTTATTATTAGGAGAAGATGCTCCCCACATATCTGACCAGGCAACCAAGTTTTTGGACAGCAAGGGGGCACTTGAATAAATGGATAATTACAGTGTGATAAGGATTTTTGGCTCCAAGGAAAAACCTGCTCTCCTTCCATGTCACATTACAAAAAAAATGTTTGTTACAGAATAGCAAGGCGATGCAACTACTGGTTGCATCTATTCCATGAGAAGAGAAAAAAAACAGTTCATTCCACTGCCTTGGAAATTCGGGGACTTCGTGTTGAGGAACGTCAAAAAAATTGACGAATTCACAACCCATTTCAATAATTTGAACCTAAGATATGCTGAAAGGCTAAGAGGGTTCGACCCTAATAATTTTTTTTAGAACATTTACAGACAGTTCACCTTAGAAATTCTTTTTTCCAGAAACACCTGAGCAAAAACAGAGACACTGGCGAAAACACTCCTGCTTCTGATGTCGGCAACCTAGACACATTTTAAACCACCATTGAATTGTACAAGCAACATGGTAAAGGCCTAGATGAGAAGAGTGTTCAATCGCCGGATAACACTCCCAAAAGTAAGACATCACGAAGCATTGCTCCAATGGCCCACCACAGTAAGAAAGAAACCCAAAATTATTCAAACAGAGGAGGAGATAACAACCCTTGTCACCCTAAAATTGATAGTTCTCGCAAGCTTCCCATGGAGAAGAAGAGAAAAAAAATTGTAGGGAAAGCGGAAGAGCCCAAAATTTAGAGTGAGAACATGGAACTTGAGACTGATCTGGATAGTGTATTCTACAATCTTGATCATCCTGGAGAAGCGATCCAGCATAGTCTCCCAGTGGACATAGCTGATACCAAATATTTTTACGAAGATGAATCCTTCGTATTCTAGAGCGTTGTTTTTGACAACGAGTCTAAAAAATTATTTATTGAAAAGAGAGATGTAAAAAATAAGAAAGGAAAATCTCGTTCAGAGGTTAACCTTGCGAACATGCGGTCGTCCCAAATCTCTCGACTTCATAGAGCACACAAAAAGAACACACCATCCACACAAAAATGAACAAAAGATATATCTCGGGAAGCCCAATACGGGAGAAAAACCAACTAGAGGGTGAGGCCTATGCTTTGCTCTCTTTTCTTCAGTTATGGAAATATAGATACAAAAAAAGAAGCACTCATTATGGAGTTGCCTTTGGCACTATGGGCTGTATCACCACTACATAATATTTTCTTCCTTTGTTATGCTCTCAAAGTACCACTCCCAGATGCTTTGATCAACTATGGAACAAACACAATTCTAAAAAGTGGATCTCTTTATGCTCCTAGAGGCCCAAAATTTAACATAGCCCGACAACGATCTAGGGTTAGGGTTTCGACTTCCTTAACCATTAATTAGTGATAAGGTTTGGACCTTATAGAATATTATTGAAAATGCACATGTGGATAACCCCACATGTTTGAGTAATGGGGGTTAACGTGGCATCCACTCATACCATGGTGGTCAACTTGTGGGAGGTATAACTTTTGAATACGAGCTCCGACTGAGGTGTTTTATGCATTGTTGGAAAGGTCTCAGAGTGTAGAACACCGCTCAGGGTGTGTGCACAAGTTTTAGACACTGTAACCCCAAAACATACCATTTAATGCCTCAAAATGGCTTGGGAATATTCTAGACCCCAATTTTCCAAATTGGGACCTACCACTAAAATGACCTTGCACGTTGATTCCTCCAATTTTTTCCACCAATAAAGTACCAAGATAGACAACAAGTTATATGATGATCTAATTTAAATCAATTATGGTTAACTATGTATAACAATGTTTGGCTACAATTGTCCATGTTTGACTACGATTGACATTAGTTGATCATGATTGTCTACGTATTAGCCATGGTTGACCAAGGTTTTCTATGTTTAACCATGTTTGGCCATGGTTGAACATATATAACCTTGGATTACCATAGTTTACCAAGGTTGACCATGGTTAAATTTGGTTGACCATGTTTGACTATGGTAGAATATAGCTGAATATATTTGACTATGGCAGATTATGGTGGAATGTGTTTGAATATGGCTAACTTTAATAGTCAATGGTTGAACTTGTTTGAATATGGATGGGTTTAGTTGATGTAGGTTCAACATGGTTGAATTTGGTTAACCATGTTTAGCTAAGGTTGACCATGTTGATTATGGTTAACCATGGTGACTGTGGTTGACTATGGATGACTATGGTTGATAATGTTTTATTATGGTTGTCTTTCATTGACCATGGTTCTATTTGGTTGAATTTGGTTTTACATGGTTAACCATGATTGACCGTGGTTAATTTTGGTAGACCATGGCTTACTATGCATGACTGTGGTTGTCCATGTTTAAATATGATTGACTTTGATTATCCATGGTTGACTTGGGTATGCCATGGTTCTCTATGGTTGACTATGGTTGTCAATGTTTGACCATTTTTTACTATGGTTGCCCATGGTTGAATTTTGTTTACTATGATTCAATTTTATAGGTTGGACATTGCTAGCCATGGTTGACTATGGTTGACCATGTTTATTATGTTTAACCAAGGTTGCCTATGATAATGTCACGTTATGATGTTGATCATGTTTAACTTATGAAAAATTGCTACATTCCTCAATTATTTTGTCACACTGCGACGTCCAACAAGGTTTATGTCACATTGTGATGTTATTAAAGGGTTATGTTCAATTGAGATGTCCCCCAATGAATATGTTACATTGCGACATTCATCTTCATTGACTTATGTCGAATTGCTATGTTACTGAAAGTTATGTCACATTATGACGTTCATTAAGGGTTATGTCACCTTGTGACATTCCTTAATGTTTATGTTTTAGTGTAATATTCTTGAATGGTCATGATGCATTGCGATATTCATCTTCATCAATGTATATGGAATTTCTAAGTACCTCGATGGTTATGTCACATTTTGAGGTACATATTGGTTGACATATGATGAATTTTTAGGTTTTTTAGTGGGATATATCACAATGCGACATTCATGAAAGGATATGTTGGATTGCAATGTTCCTCAATGGTTATGTAGCAATGTGCCATTAATCTTGGTTGAATTATGTCGAATTGCTATGTTCCTAAATGGTTATGTCACTATGTGATGTTACTCAGAGTTTAGGTTAGATTGTGACTTTCCTCATGGTTACTTCATATTGCAATGTTGATATTTTAAACTATGGTTTACTATGGTAATGTCACATTACAACATTCATCTTGGTTGACCTATGTCAAATTGTTGTGTTCCTCAACGGTTATGTGGCATTGCGACGCCCATTAAGGGTTATGTCACATTGCAATGTTCCTCGAGGGTGATGTTGGATTGAGATGTTCCACAATGATTATGTCCCATTTCAATATTTATTTCCATTGACTCATGTCAAATTGTTATTTTCTTGAATGGTTATGTCAAATTGTGATGTTCATTAAGGGTTTTGTCACTTGTGACATTCATTAAGAGTTGTGTTTTAGTGAAATTCTCCTAAATGGTCATGATGCATTGTGATATTCCTCTTGCTCGACATATATGGAATTTTTATGTTCCTAAATGGTTATGTCACATCGTGAGGTACATCTTAGTGGACTTTTGTTGAATTGTAGTGTTTTTGAATGGATATGTCACATTGCGACATTCAGGAAAGAATATGTTGGATTGTGATGTTCCTCAATGGTTATGTAGCATTGTGACATTAATATTGGTTGAATTTCACGTCGAGTCACAATGTTTGAGAATGAATATGTGGCATTGTGATGTTCATAAAGGGTTATGTTACATTACAGGGCACATCCTGCTGGAGTTTTAGAATTGTAGTGTTTTTGAAGGGATATGTCGCATTGTGACATGCATGAAAGGAAATGTTGGATTATGATATTCCTCAATGGTTATGTAGCATTGTGACAATCATCTTGGTTGACTTATGTCAAATTTCAATGTTCGTGAATGGTTGACCATGTTGATTATGGTTAGAAATGGTTCACTATAGTTGACCATGTTGATTATGGTTAGAAATGGTTGACTATAATTGATCATGTTGGATTATTTTTAAACATGGGTTACTATGGTAATGTTGCATTGTAACGTTCATCTTAGTTGACTGATGTTGAATTACTACATTTCTCAATGGTTGTGTTGAATTGCGATGTCCATCGAGGGTTATGTCACATTGCAATTCTCCTCAAGGTTTTTGTTGGAGTGTGATGTTCCCCAATGATTACTTAACATTTCGATGAACATGTTCCTTTGTTTATGTCAAACTGCAAAGAAATTCCTTCATCGAAATGCCAAATTGTGACATTTCTCAAGGGATATGTCACATTGTGACATTCCTCAAGGATTATGTCAATTTGTGATATTTCAAAGAAATAAAATAGTTGACTTCAATCTTATGCCACATTGGGACATTCCAAGAAATACAATAGAAGAAGTTATGTTAAAGGTTAACATAAGGCTACTTTTATGTTATCACATATTGTGACACTTCAATAGTAATAAGTTAAGAGGTTCGCTTTAAATTTTTGTCATATTTTTCCATTTTAAAAGTACAAATATGATTGACTTGAATTTAATATCATATTGTCAAAGTTGAAGAGTAGTAAAATTTATGCTTGGAGTCATTATTGAGAAGGAAAACTAAAAAGGATAAACAAAAGTGGTTGAGAGAAATGTTATAAAACATTGTCACATTTTAAGAGCAATAAAATAGAAGGTTCACTTTAATAGTATGTCACACTGCGACATTTAAAACCAATAATATGGTTGTCTTCATTGTTATGACACAATGTGACATTCCAGGAGTCATAATAAAATATGTTATGTTTAAAGTTGACACAAGGTTGCCTTTAATGTTATTGTATATTATGACACTTCAATAGTAATAAGTTGAAAGGTTCACTTTAAATTTTATTTCATATTTAGCTATTTAAAAGATAAAAATATGATTGACTTGAATTTAATATCACATTGTCACAATTGAAGAGTAATTTAATACACATACCTATAAAATGTACCATTAAGAATATTTGGGTTTTTTCTTATTTTCTCTCCATATTATTTAAATAGTAGGAAGGAGATATAATCTCTACTTGGCATTATAAAACAAAAAAATATTTATGTTTTAAATTTAAAACCAATAGTATGGTTGTCTTCATTGTTATGATACAATGTGACATTCCAAGAGTCATAATAAAATATGTTATGTTTAAAGTTGACACAAGGTTGCCTTTAATGTTATTGTATTGCCGAAGGTAGTATATAGCAATGAGTTAGCATTGATTTTCATATTAGTTTTGTGTTGACTTGAAAATTTTATATCAATTTAAATGTTTAACATAACAATTAAATTTTTTTTTTTTTTTTAAAAACAAAAATAATATTTTTTTTAACTTTTCATTGGTCAATAACTTGATAGCGTTATTGCAGCCTTCACGTATTTCGAAACCTTAAATTAATGAGAAAAGACAAGACCACAAAAATAATAACATCTATCACATTGAATGAACATATATTTAATGTGTTTCCTACACTTGATATATATTTAAAGCTAACGATTTTGAACTTCTTCGACCAGATATTATCGGAATCGAAAATAAAATGTAAAATCAAAATTAACCGAATCTAAAGAAGTTTATCCTGCTGCCATGTGTAAAGTTTACAGTGAAGGATAAAGGTGGTGTAGATTTGTGAACCATAATTATAAAGTTGTATGAAAGTTGGCCTTCTATTAGTGTATGCCCACAATTCCCTTTTTTGCCTAAGCACGACTGACTTCATCTAAAATTAGATTCCACTTTGTAAGTTGAAAAAATCATTTTTTTACTCATTTTATGAGTTTTTTAATAAAAAACTATTTAATAACTAAATAAAAATAAAAAATTTCCATCAGATTTTTTTATTTTTATTTTAGGGTTTAATTATTATGTACTATAAATTTCTAAAATAATATATTTTACAATTTTTTATTTAATTTTTAATAAAAATTAAATGAATGTAAATCTCTATTGATTTCAATTTTATCAAAAATACATAAAAATCAATTTTTTTAAAATTCTATTTTTTATTATTAAAAATGAATTTATATTTTTTAATTTAATCAAATTTAAAATTTGAAACTTATTAAAACATATAAGCCGTGCATACACTAAAAAGTAAAGTTTTCGGAGGCAGTACATGTAGCGTGCTGCCCTTGTTGTATATTATGACACTTCAATAGTAATAAGTTGAAAGGTTCACTTTGAATTTTATGTCATATTTAGCCATTTAAAAGGAAAAAATATGATTGACTTGAATTTAATATCACATTGTCACAATTGAAGAGTAATTTAATACACATACCTATAAAATGTACCATTAAGAATATTTGGGTTTTTTCTTATTTTCTCTCCATATTATTTAAATAGTAGGAAGGAGATATAATCTCTACTTGGCATTATAAAACAAAAAAATATTTATGTTTTAAATTCATCAAGTGTAGTATCGAAATGACAGAAGTTATAAAAATATCTTATATGGTAAAATACAACATAACATATTCTTAAGTGCAATGAGATTGATGACACACACAACACCAATTAACATCAACTCTTATTGCCCGACCACTTTGCCTATGAAGCCATTCTCTCATGAGCTTTCTACCATCTTCCTTATCACAAATATGTTGAAATTGTCGCAAAATTTCCTTCAACTTAAATAAAAGTTGAAGAGTATAATCAAATAGGTGGCATGGAGATCCATTTCTAAAAGTGATTAGATCTCGTATATGAGTAAGGAATTCTTCTTCCATAGTGATTTCATGTAAAGAGAAAATAAACTTTGAAACATCTATGTTGTTTATAATTGTAGGTCAATAAAAACAAAGATAAAAACATGAATTAATTACGAATGAAAAAAATATCATAACTATAAGAAAAAAAATAAAAAATCATCATTCTCACAAATTATGAGTCAAAAGATAAAATGAAATCGACTATAAATACAACATTTTAGCTTCCCCTTTATGTAGCAAGCCATTTTAAATGTAATTTCAAAACATTGAAACTTTTTTTTTGAAAAAAGTGATAGTTTTAAAATATGCTAAAATTACATAAAGAATATTAAATGTTAGCATTTATCATGCTTCTCAACCTTTTTCCCCTTATGTTTATAAAACATAAGTACAACAAATTTTAAACTTTATGAAAAATAAACTTTATGGAAAATATTGAATGTTAAAATTTATCATGCTTCTCAACTTTTTTTTCCTTATGTTTATACAACATAAGTAGAACAATTTTTAAACTTAAGTACAAGAAATAGACCCATGATACAATGAACCATTTTTCCCCTTTGTTTATAAAACACAAGTACACGAAATTGACTTAAAGTACAATCATAAAACAAATAAATTCACACACATGATAAATGATGTTAATTATATTTAAATAGTAATATGCATCTAATGAAATGATGCTAATTATATTTAAATAGTAATATGTATCCGATGAAGGTATAAAATATACTACAAAAGTTATGAAAGGATAAATATGGTAATAGTAATTTATGAGGACAATAATATTAACAAAACATAGACATCCTATGCAGAGTGGAAACATTTATGTTGGATGTTACAATAATATGAAGTTTAATAATTATTCTTTTTTTTTCTTAGTTGTAACATATGCATTATTTTTCATCTTAGCATAATGCTCAAAAGAAAAAGGTGGTGATATTCGTAAACCATCTATGAATTTGACTCTTGACATGGTTGTGAAGATTGACCCTCACCACTTTTTGTTTCCAATATCAATTGTTACCCATTATAAAGTCAATCCTTATTATTTTTGTATAGTAAGGATCCATGACATCTTTAAAGGTCAAGTTTGGATAAGTTGTGTAAAATGGAACACCAATATACTTATAAAAAAGAATAGTGTTGAGTCAAGATTCATCACTTACTATAAAAGCTCTCAAAAAATTACAAAGTATATATATATATATATATATATATATATATATATATATATATATATAAATATATATATATTAATAATAGGTGGGGTCTTCTAGGAGAAGACATTGGAATGATAAAGTTCTAGCATGACATTTTGTGTTTTGTCATGATATCAATTTCAGTTTAAGGCATCAACTTGTAATAAAAATGACTTTTGACAAGTTACAAAAGTACTCAGTTCTCTTCTCAACATTATGGTGTATCATTGATTGGGAATGATATCAATAGGTTATTTATTTGCAAAAGGTTATGATCTTTGGTTTTCCTACATGGTTATATACCTAATGAATTGAAAACTTAAAGTATTAGTACTCATGCTTACCTTGGTATAATGAGCCATGAAATTTCATGTGGCATAAATATTTTTGGAAGAGTTATATGGAGTTTTGATTTGGGGCTTAAACATAACATATTTATGTTATAAATAAATTGCATATAATACATATACGAGTTAAGGTTCATTATCATGTTGGACTTGGCAATATTCATATTCATATGTGTTGTTATGAAATAAGTGGTTGATATCTAGTTAATACATGACAAAGGTATGAAGTAATTGGGTTTTCAAGTTTTATATATCAGTTTGACATTGTATTAAAACATGTGTGAAAGATTATTTAATAAAATTGTTTAATAATGGAGGTTTCAATCAACGCATATCACATATTGTTGGAGAAATGGTATTATTAAGTTTTGATAGGAGGTGTGAGGGTTGATAGAATATGGTTTGTTCATAGCATTTGATATGGGTTGGAATATCAATGTACGAGATGGCCTCACATATTGTTGGAGAAATGGTATTATTAAGTTTTGATAGGAGGTGTGAGGGTTGATAGAATATGGTTTGTTCATAGCATTTGATATTGGTTGGAATATCAATGTACGAGATGGCCTCACATATTGTTGGAGAAATGGTATTATTAAGTTTTGATAGGAGGTGTGAGGGTTGATAGAATATGGTTTGTTCATAGCATTTGATATGGGTTGGAATATCAATGTACAAGATGGCCTCACATATTGTTGGAGAAATGGTATTATTAAGTTTTGATAGGAGGTGTGAGGGTTGATAGAATATGGTTTGTTCATAGCATTTGATATGGGTTGGAATATCAATGTACGAGATGGCCATGCATTTAATACCAGAAGACATGTGCACTAATGCTACCAACCTTGCACTTTACCACCTCCTGTTTTGGGTTAGGATTTTCGTCATTGGATTTTGGTTTTTGACTATGTAGAAGGAGTTGTACTTTGGCTTGAAAAACCGACCCTTCTGCGCATTGCTACAACTGTCTCAGCCCTAACAACTTGTATAAATCGACCACTGTGATAAGGTAAGTACTCAACTTTGAGCATCTTTTGCAAGTAAATTTATTACTAAATGAATTAATTTTAGTTCTGGTTAGTTTGTAACGACTGTAAAAGTATTTCTCTCCCTGTCTTTCTCTCATAAGAAATCATTTGAAAGAGAAATTTTTGAAGAAATTGTACTATTGAATGCAATTCATGAGTTTTTAGTTTACAGTAATGACCATGGTTTTTATCTTCTTGTGCATATGATGTTTCTCTCCGGTTCATATTAGAAAGAGCGGTAGCTACCAACCTCACTCCCAGAAGCGTCCAAATGTCTGTAAATAATGACAAAACATTGAGAAACCGAATAAAATTACCTCAAAAAACAATTGGCTTTCCCTTATTCGAACCAATAAAGAAATATTTTCTTTCAAGAACTTCTTTCTACAGTCAAGACCTGTATAACCTACGAAGCAAAGACTTTCACGATTGTATTCCGAGAATTACACAAGTAAACTGATAATCTCATCGAAACATCTTACTAGCTGGAATTTGGATTGTTTAGATACAATACATTGAGGAGAAAACTTTAGTTTTTATTTGTCCAGAAGAGAGTTGCCACTGATGCAAATGACAAAGCTGAGGCAGTGTTTCGAAAGGGAGAAAAGCCAAGAAAGTTTTCGGAGGAGAACTCTTTGATAGAGTTGTTACTAATCATAAGAGTTTTTTTTTTACAGCGACGGACCTCAACTTTTACTGTAGAAAATAAAACGAACCATAACCCCACTAGACTGCCTTCTGTATTTCGACCATAAATTTTTACTCGGGTGTACATTTCACATATTCTTTATACGGTTGGAAAGGTCTTTCCGAGATCTGTAATTGCATAGCTATGTGATATCAGAAATTTCTCACCGACTTTCTACATTTTTCACGACATCCTCGGGAGAATACAATGCCTCAACTGCGAGCAGAGAGACCAAGAATATGATTAAGGGAAGTTTACATGAAATATGAACTACTTAATGTTTCAGTTTATGGGTTCAAATGCTTGTTTTTAAAAATTTTCCTCTAAGATCACTCATGGTCACATGTTGAATGATGCCAGGTACCAAGGCTGAGGGAAGGTCGTGTTCAACGTCCTCACAATGTAATCAACAACCAAGGAAAATAGAGCAGTAATAACAAGAGCCATCGTGGTGATAGAGACAAAAAAATGAATTTAATTCAAATGACTGAAGAAAAGGTCTGAACCCCGTGATGATTGGATTTCCAAATGTTCAATTTGTAGATTTTAACCTTGTATAATATTTACTGCAAACGGATTTTCAGGAAAAGAACAAAAAAGATACAATGGCAAATACAAACATTACACAGAGATTTTTCCCCTGGAAACCCAAACCGGGAAAATGAGCATATTCTATATTCATTCATAGTGATACATTGTTTACAAATACATATAGGAGCCAACGACATCCAAAGCCCTAACTCAATGACCTGAATTAGTCAACAACCATAATTCCTTTACCAGAAATAGAAAACCATCAGCAAAAACCATGTGCCGAAAAACTGCACAATAATGGACACGAAAATTGAGGCAACACGAAAAACGAGGCAAAAATGCAACACGTTTCGACAAAGAATATAACACATACCCAACACAAGTCAACCCTTACGACGAGAGATGAACACTACAGTCGAGACATGGGAAGGCCCACCGACACTAAAGACAATCAAAATGTAATTGTCGTCTTTGTTCTCTCACCACTACACCATTACAGAGAGGATAAAGAAAAATATTGGTAGGCGAAAGGTCACGGAGGAAGGCGGAAGGCCAAGGGTCATATTAAACCAAAATAGATATTAGAATTGAACCCAAAGAGAGGGCTTTTGGCTCTTCAAACATTGTATATTTTTGAACAATTTTGGGAAGACAGTGTTAACTAAAATTGGGGAGTTTTCATTAGAGCTTTGATGTACTATTGTTGAAATGGTTAATATTGAGAAGCTGTTGGGGCCAACTTTTAATAGAGAGAAGAACTCACATGTGTTGTTGTTTTGCTGCGAGCTATTTCAAGCAGAATGTTTGTTGTTCACATGGGATGTAAGAGAATGTTTGCTTATAGAATTTTCTAATGCAATTAATGTTATTATTGCAGATTTGGTACTCTTTCTCATCTCTCATGTCCTGAGCATATGAGTTGTTGATGTATGTGATATAATGACTTAGACTATTCTTGTTATATATTCATGTGCATGTGTTATCTAACTTTATTTCTTCATTAAAGCTATCTGGGTGAAGCTATTGGTAGAGTTAGTTTCATGTCGTTGCTTATTCGGTTACAAATAATATGCTCCTAGCTAGGCTAGGATAGGCATAGAATAGATTAGATTTCCTTCATGCAATTACATAGTCTTCATCTACATCTTCCATTTGCATAATCATCCATCACTCACCCTCATCGGTGGACCGAGCCGCAGCCGGTAAAACCAAAACCAATAATGGTTGCCGAGCAAAATCTGGATGGGTTCCCAACTCCAAATGGTGAGAGGACTAATTGGGACTTCTTACCGGGGGTAACCCCTTGTTTTCCCCAGCTTGTAAATATAATTATATTTGGATAAAATACTGTGGACAAACTCGTCATGAGAATTTTGGAAAAGACAATGAACCTCGTTATTAAAGGTATTGTATATATATATTTTATGTTATTATATAAAAATGGAAAATTGTGGCATAACTGCTAAAAAGAGGTGGCTAGTATGGATCATGATGCATGAGAGGGGATGGTAGGGGGAACCGATGATGGTTGAGATGACCCTGCCAAACCAGTACGCTGCTAGATATAAATTGCTCAGACCCAGAACAATCTTGTAGCTCAGAAAATTTAATTATTAGTTAAGCTAGTAGTTGGGAAGTCTTCCTTAAGAGTAAATGAGGATATGGGCAGAGTACCTGTCTGAAAAATTCATGATCTGACCCATGAAATCATGCTGGAAAAGAAAAGAAAATTCAGGAAAATTGTGGGCAGAGGAGGGAGGATACACACGAGTAGGTCATAAGACCATTAGGGAGAAAAGCATAACGTGTGAGGCTCTCTGGTTCTGAGAAGAATTGATAAATATATGCTATTCTGGGTACAAGAGAGATTGGACAGTGTTTTCTAATCAAGCTAATAAACGAAGATGCAGTGATTGAGTGAGAAATCACAATAGCCCCCCTTGCTTGGTGGATAGAAAATTGAACTACCAGAGCCCTGTGGGAAAATGAAAGTAACCTGTGTCCCTTGCTGTAGCTGAGAAAAAAGGGAAACTTCATCTACCTCATGGCATCTTGATCTATCTAGGGGGTGGCTAGTTGAGGAATACTCAAAGAGAAAACCGTGCCTACAGTTGGGTGGAAAAGAGCACCCCTTTCAACAGTTGCCAACTAATTTCCAATTTTAGATAAGTGTGACTTTGAGTTTTTATGTTGTCTTAGATGTTTTGTTGTAATAAGCATTTTTTTCTTGAGCTAGATGATGGAAAATTATTTTACCTTGTTTGAATGGTAGAATTCGTGGCTCTGATGGCCTAACGGCTTGGGAAATTGGAAGAAAAGATTGAATATCATATTTTATAGATGGTTTTTTGCCTACCTCTGTTTAGAGAAGGATAATCATTAGTAATGAGTTTTAAATGAATTTGGTATCATAAGACTTTGACCCCTATGTTGGTTGGAAGGTCCTCAAGGGACTATCTAAGGGCCAAACTTGGAAATACAAAATCGGGATAGACTCTATAGGATAGCTCTGAACCTGTCAATCCCTTAGAATTATTGTTGTCCTGTTACATGATTTGGATTCTGAAGTGAAGGCACTTCCTTCAAACCATTCTCCCTAGTGACTGCAGCCTCAAGTCCACAAATTTAACCAAATCTCAGATAAGATGTGAGTGTGTATCCCTTGAGGGCTTGTCAAAGTCCCATATGACCAGGACCCTAGAACCCTATTCTATGCTAAAAAGGAGCTAAGCCTTCCAGGCTTTGGGACTTCGAAGGTTCTAGACTTTGGGATGTTGGAACCTCACAACATTCAAATCCCGCCGAAGCCAACTTGTCAAAACAATGACGTGACGGTTGACCAACAACTGGCGGTTTCCTATATGTTGTTGTGGGATCCGCTTTATCGTTAAACCCTGACCAACTTTTTAGTCACGAAGTAACGCAAGCCATAGATCTAAGGATCTTTAGGATCTTTCTTGACTATACATCGGATATACGTTACAGTTAAATTCAACGTTGACTCACTCTGGGAGTGAAAAGGCG
>JASDQU010819172.1:13344-42413 GCA_032191745.1 Picea mariana | reverse complement strand
CAATGCGCATTGGAGGTGAATCCAATGCACCATCGTGGTGATCTAGAATGATATGGACACACACCAGTAGTTACGGGAGTGAATTGCCACCTAGTCTAGTCTCTCGGGCAGTTATGAGAGTGAACTTCCACCTAGTTGAGTTAACTAGTCTACCAGTCTTCAGTTAACTGACTGAAATAGAGTGAAGTGAGGAGGAGATCAGGGAATCATGGGTAATGCGTTGGTCTGGTGATGATCCCAAGGAAAATGCGCATTAGTTGGCGATGATCCCAATGTTGCATTGTGACAAAACCAATGCAACATCTAGACTCCACTCAACTAGTCAAACTGAAGTGAAAAATGAAGAGAATATTCTCCTGGAGTAATATTCTCCCTAAAATTTAGGAGACTAGATAAAGATTAATAAACATAGGAAAAACCTTAGGAAAAAGAAATCCTAGGTGTGTGTGAAGTAACTCCAACACCTCCCTTGAACATCACTATTGTGAAAATAAAGAATGGGTCCCGGAAACGAGGCCATGTTAGGTACCCAAATACAAAAGATACAATGAAATAAAGTGAGGAAAGAGGGAAAAACTCATGGGAAACCCCCCCCTCAAGGTACAATTTATGTAAAAAGAAGAACCAACAGTTGTTAGGAAATTGTGTCCTTGAATCAAATATGACTACACAGAGAATGAAATTTTTGTTGAGTGAAGGTCTTGGTGAAGATGTCTGTCGTTTGTTCTGCTGAAGGATAGAACTGTAGGTCGATGATCCCATTGTGTACTAAGTCTTGGATGTAGTGCATGTGGATCTCGATTTTCTTCATCCACTGCCTATGAACTGGATCTCTACAAAACTTCAGAGTGCTCTGGTTGTCATAGCAGATGACGATCGGTTGATGAAACTGAATGCCCAACTCATTGAGAAAATGTTGTAGCCACATAGCCTGAATGGTTATGTTAACTACCCCTTTGTACCTTGCCTCGGCTAAAGAAAGAGAAATAGTAGCTTACTTCTTGTTCGACCAATGGATAGGACTGGAACCAAGACCAAGTGAATAACCAAATGTGGACTTGCAATCAGTGTTATTGCCAATCCAGTTAGAATTAGTGAACACGATGAGATCTAATGTAGAGTCTGCCGCATAATGAATTCCAAAGGTGATGGTTCCCTATACGTATCCAAGGATACACTTTGCATCCTTCCAATGTAGCTCATGTGGCTCCTACATGAACCATAAAACTATGCCAATTGCATAGGATAGGTCTATTCTGGAGTGTGTGAGATACAAAAAGCTCCCCACTAGTTGACTATACAGTGTGTTGTCAACCAGTGGAGTGTCCCTGGAATCCTCAAGTTTGACTCCTGATAGGAAAGGAATTGGAGAAGACTTGTAGTCTGTCATGTGAAATCTCTCAAGGATATCTCGTGCATACTTGGCATGACACAGTTTGATTCTTGATGCATCTTGATTGATCTCGAGTCCAAGGAAGAAGTGTAGCAGACCCATGTTTGTCATCAAGAACCTATCATGTAGAATCCTCTTGACTATAGCAATCAATGAAGTCGAGCAACTGGTGATAAACAAATCATCAACATACAAAACTAAGAGTAGAAGTGAATCAACCGTCCTAAGCATGTAGACATTCAAGTCTGATATACAATGTACAAAGTTATGTGACAATAGGTAGGAGTCCATCTTGGCATACCATTCCCTCAGAGCCTTCTAGAGGCCATAAAGAGACTTCTTCAATCGACATACCAAAGATGAATCCTGCATAAATCCTTGGGGCTGCTCCATATAGATCTGTGCAGAGAGATCACCATGAAGAAACTCATTCTTCATGTCCATTTGATGGACTTCCCATCCCTTGGCTTCTGCAATGGCAAGTGCCAATCATATGGAATCCATCTTCACCATGGGAGCGAAGGTCTCATCACAGTCAATGCCATGCACTTGCTAAAATCCTTTGGCAAAAATCCTTCCTTTACATCTGTTAATATATCCATCCACTGCACTCTTGGTCATGTAGACCCATGTACATATCACAAGTTTCCTTCCAGAAGGAAGGGGAACCAGATCCCAATTCTGGTTCTCGAGGAGGGAGTCGTACTCATCCTCAATGGCGGATTCCTAAAAGGGATTTCCAACAGCCTCACCATGCCCTCAGAGCCTTCTAGAGGCCATAAAAAGACTTCTTCAATCAACATACCAAATATGAATCCTGCATAAATCCTTGGGGATGATCCATATATATCTCCTCAAAGAGATCACCATGAAGAAATTCATTCTTCATGTCCATCTGATGGACTTCCCATCCCTTGGCTTCCGCAATGGCAAGTGCCAATCATATGGAATCCATCTTCGCTATGGGAGAGAAGGTCTCATCACAATTAATACCATGCACTTGCTAAAATCCTTTGGAAAAAATCCTGGCTTTGTATCTGCTAATATTTCCATCGACTACGCTCTTGGTCTTGTAGACCCATGTACATATCACGATTTTCCTTCCAGAAGGAAGGGAAACTAGATCCCAATTCTGGTTCTCGAGGAGGGAGTCGTACTCGTCCTGCATGGTGAATTCGCAAAAGGGATTTCCAGTAGCCTCGCCATAATAATGTGGATATGAAGACTGAACCAATAAAAGATTCATGGAGGGAAATGGTTTAGTGGAAGTGAGTGCAATAGGAGGCTCCTCAAAATCAGATCGAGTCCTCCTAGTATCGGTTGGATCACCAACAAGATCATTTGCATCCTGAAGAGTAGTTTGGGCCCACTTCATCCTCTTCTTTATCTCTGCATTTGCATCTGGATGCACTGACTCTACATCTATCTGTACTGAATCTATATCTGGATCATCTGAATCATAACTCTCATCTAAAGAAGAGTCGGCATGTGCACGGTCATCATATCAGATAGGTGGAAGAATGAAGATGTTTGCATGTGGATGTTGAGGTACATGTGAGACACTTTCCTTGAATTGGACACTTCGCTCAATGATGAGCCGGTCCGAGGAAAGATAAATAAGTTAGTATCCCTTCACACCATCGAGGTATCCAACAAAGATACACTATGTGCTCTGTGGATCAAGTGCCTTCCTCTTTTCAGAGGGAATCCAGTCCCATGCACGTGAACCAAAAATACGAAAGTGGGTCACTTCAGATTTGAGGAAACTTCAAGCCTTGTAGGGGGTCTTATCCTTGACATATCTATGGGAAGATATGTTCTAGATGTGGGTTGCACAATTAAGTGCTTCAGCCCATAATCTATGTGGAAGTGACTTTGCATGCAACATGCAAGATGCCATCTCTTTTAGAGATCGATTTTTTTTCTCAACAACTCTGTTTTGTTGCAGAGTATAGGGAGATGTGTACTACAACTGAATCCCTACCTCATGACAAAGAGTCTGGATTTCATGATTGACATACTCTTGCCTGTTAACAGTTTGAAGGACTTTTTTTTTCTTTCCCGACCATGTCTCAACTAGGGCTTTGAAATCTTTGAGGTGTTGAAAGACCCCTGATTTATTCCTGAGAAAGTAAATCCATGTGAAACGTGAGAAATCATGAACAAAAATGAGCACGTACCTCACTTTTCTGATTGATGTATTCGAAAAAGGGCCCATGAGGTCACTGTGGATTAGATATAAAGGAGAGGAAGCTCTCTAAGTCTTTCCTTTGTCAAATTTATCTTGAGGGTGTTTTACAAGAACACATCCTTCACAAATTCCTTTGGAGAAATGGATTTTTGGTAGACTATCAACCAATATTTTCTTGCTGAGTTGTTTCATATCTATGAAATTCAAATTCTCGAACCTTTCATGCCATATCCTACTACTTTCATCAACATGGGTAAGCAATAAAACAGAATTTGGTTTAATGAATTTAGAAAATGTATACAATCTAGATTGATGATTTACCTCACCGGTAGCAACCATGGAATTGGTTTGCATGTCATAGATGTCCACTGCATTAGGTGTGAACATGAATTTATTTCTGGTGCCGGAATTCGTCATCTAATACACAGAGAGAACATTGATGGAAAGTTTGGGAATGTGCAACACATTCTTGAAGCTTCTGTTGGTGAGTTCAATCCTTCCTTTGCCCGTGACCTTGACTGGAGAGTTTCCCCCCATTGGAATAGGAGGACCTTTTCATGCATCCAATGAAAAATATATTACTTTTTTTGAATCCATGTGATGTGATTCTCTTGAATCTATGATGCAAGCATCGAGAGAGGAGTTGATGGCAATCAAGGCATGGCTAGAATTTCCTTTCTTTGGATTCTAATCTTCTGGCTTCTTCTTCTTGGCACCCTCGGGAATGCGATCTCTAATGTTAATTTTTTGAATTATTTGAGTCATTAGATCCATTTGTTTTTGCATGCATGTGGATTCTGGATGGAATCCTTTATGGAAGTATGTGCATTTCTCCCCTTTTCTTTCCTTTCCACCTTTGGATATGGAGGCATCGGTGAAGGGTTTTGAGTACCCTTCCTTCTTCACATCTGCATGAGATTTCCTTTTGTCTTTATATTTATATTTTTGATATTGATGGCTTCCATCTTTCACAATAAGTGCATGCACCTTTGGTCCTTTGAGTTTTCCCATGTTGATGAGCTTGGTTTTCTCTTATGTCAAGGATTCGATAAATTACTCAAGAGAAGGCATCTTCCAGGTGGCTCCAGAGGTGAATTTGACTGAATGGAATGTGGATATGAACACAGATAATTCAGGACCAAGTTTGGAGAGAATGGTGAGAACCATTTGTTTCTCCTCCTTAGATTTATCAACCCCACAAGCTTTGAGTTGCGACAGTAAATCCTTGTATTTTGTAAGGAAATCTTGGAGATTGTCGAAGCTTTTTGGATCCAATGTGATCAATTCCACCTTGAGCATGTGTCCCCTCATCTCATCCTATTTTCCAAAGAGCCCTTCCATAGTGGTCCAGGATTCATTGGTGGTTTTACAAGAAGATATGTGAAAAAGGAGATTGGGAGAAATGAGACTGCAAATTGTTCTGAATGCTTCATTCATTCGATTTAGATACTTGGATTTTTTTGATGGTTGATGTCAGTTCTGTCTCTGTATTCATGGTTAACCTGTAAAATAATATACTTCAAATATGCATGACGATCTTCACCTTCTATGCAAATAATTTGTAAGGTGTAAGAATGAATTATTTTGAGAATTTCATTTTTTCGTTGTCTTCAATATTTTGTACCTGCAAAAATAATTTGGTGTATATTTTTCTTAGAAATCTGTCGTCTCTGATACCATGTGTAAAACCATTATTTCCCCTAGTTTGTAAATATAATTATATGGGCCAAGAGACAATGGAAAACTCAATATGTGTGAATGTTTTATTTGATGGACCTTTGTCTAAAAGGTCAATGAATGTAAATTATGTTATTTACTAGAAAATGGATAAGTGTTGCATGACTGCTAGAAGGAGGGTGTGCTAAGAGAGACCAAAAATGTTCTGAAAGAGATGGTGAAGGGGACCAGGAATGGTTTTGTTAACCTCCACCAAACCAGTACCTTACTAGATTTAATTACTCAGGACCAAAATAGTCCTTTAACCCAGGAATGAATTACAGTCAGGTTGGTAGGTGGGAAGACCTACTCAAGAGTTAATGAAAGGATGGGACATAGAACCCATATGTAAGGCTTTTAGACCTGACCATGGGTTGGGAATTCGATCCAAAAAAAATATTGTTGATGAAGGAAAGAAAGGAAGGTGTGGTGGGTAGAGGAAGAACTATGAAGAGTGCAGAGATGAGAGACCAAGCTCTCGGGTTCAAGGAAGAACTAAGAAATGAGAGTGTTTTGGTCGTAGGAAATGACTAGTAGGGTTATGATACAAGTTGATAAATGAGGTTGTCAAGTGACTGAGGAAGTACTCAAGAGGTCCTCCTTGCTTGGTATAGTGAAAACCATTGCCAATATCCTTCGGGAGGAGGAGAGTAACCTCCATCCCGACTGTCGTTGAGATGAAAGAAAGGATTGTATATCAGAGAATCATGGTCTAGCTAGGGGGTGGATAGTGGTAAATTCATTAGGAGTGACTAATCCTATGGTTGGGTGGAAAAGGGAACCCCTTTCAACAGTCGCTTCATGTTATTTGGTTTTGATAAGTATTTCCCTACTTTATGTATTGAAATGAAATAATAGATGAATGCATGGGTTTATATATATGTGTGTGTCTATAAATGGTTTCTATGTGGAATGGTCATGATATGTGTATGCATTCATCTCCTTGTGAAGTTAGGATTCTGACTAATAGTCTGTATGCCCCATATTATCCCTTGAGGCTTCTTGGGACATAATCCTGTAAGATGGCCAAGATAGAGATATTGTGTCAATTTGAACCTATCTGTTTGAAGAGGATACCTCTTTCAGAATCCTTACTGTGTGACCGAAATTTTAGGCCTGAGTCCTTAACCATTTCATGATAAATATCAAGAAGGATAGCGAGGATAGGAATATGAGTGGACGAGATCCGTTTGGGAGGACCCATATGATCAATACCTAGGAATCTTAGACTAAGCCTAAGGAAGCTAAGTCCTCCTAGCTTCAGAGCTCTGGAAGTCCATGACTTCGGAGTATGGCTGACCTTACTAAGCCTTATACTGGCCAAAGGTAACCGGGAGACTCAATTAACAATGAGTTTACTGGCAATGAATGGTTTCCCTAGTGGTTAGGTGAACGTATATCATCATCTAAACCGAGATCCAAATCCCCATCGCGAAGTTGTGGGGGACATCAATTGAGAATGTTTGGAGATCCCCTCAGTCGTTGGATCTACAACGAGAAGACTTCGTCAAAGTTCTAATTCGATAGGATAGAGATGCTATAGCATCAAATTCCCTGAATGTCAAAGTTACAAAGTAATGGAGGCCATTGATCCAAGGGTTACATGTACGTACCTTGGCCATGAGATTGGAGGGCATGAAAGACGATCAGACCATAGTGACGTGGCACAATGAAGCCATTGATGGTGATGTGGACCCAAGTTTGACATGCCATGTGTCACCTGGATTCATTCCTATCACATACCCTGTAGACCCTTTGGTACATGGCATGTGTCATCCCGGATGAGGGAACATGTCGCCCTTAAACCTTCTACGTGGCATCCCTTGGTACGTGCCCACCTAGCCAAAGTGGTTGGTGAAGTGACTGGAACTCCAGGATTCCATCCTAGCCATTGATTCCGGGAGACACTTGGCATCGGATCCTGTACTTCGGAGGACTTGAATATTGGTTCTTCGAAAATACTCGAAGCTAAGAGTAACGAAGAGAATATCAATCGCTCATCATTTGGGGACGTGTGGCAGGAGATATGCTACTTCAGAGGATAGCCACTTTGGAGAAAAGTGGAACAAGAACTCCTAAAGTCTTGGAGGTCGGAGTTCACCTGAGTCATCGATCGCAGAGGACAGGTGTCAGGAGATCTGACACTCTAGAAGGATTTCCCTTTGGAGGTTTGCGTTTGTGAGTGCTTTGGAATTCTTCGAAGCGCAGAGTCCCAAAGTAAGTTTGTTTTTTTGATATTGAAATAAAACAAGGACCGTTGATTTCCGTAAGCATACCCAAAATTCGTCGATTCGATAGATCATAATATTTATGGTGTCATAGGTTGAAAACATCCATAGCCCGAAGCTTCAAAGCACTGAAATGGGCACCTGTTTTCTTGGCATCTGATCATAGCCAACAGTCGTATGCAATTGTATTCGGAGGGAAGAGGCTAGGCCGACAATTCAAATCAGAAGGTTGAACATTGAATTCTCTGTTAACCTATGAGTTAGCTGAGGACCAATCCAGTCATTGGATTGGTTGGTGGTTGGATTTCCACCATAGAATTAGGAACAATGGAAGTTACAGGATATCAAAGAACTTGGGGAGAAGCATATTGAGTTAGACCCACGTGGAAGCCTTGTGGCCCCAACCAATGAACACTTGAGGAACTTGGGAGGGGTATATCTTCCATCTTTGATCTTATTTTTGAGCATGAATACCATGGCTGGAAACCTTTGGAAAAGAAGAATGGGATAGAGACCCCAAATGAAGGATTTGATTTCTTAATAAGAACAAAATTTTGATGCCCCACCATGGGTGTGTTACAAATTGGCATTAGAGAATGGTTACAACACTTGTCCTTCTTGGGCTCATGGACGAATCTCTTAAGAACCATATTTCAAGAACTATTAAGGGTGACACCATACCTTACCTCTTTCCCAAAGAGTAGGGTTAAAATATTACTAAATAAAATAATGAAAACTTTCTAATGTGTGTGTGTGTATTTAAGAAATATGAACTATGTGTTGTTCATGAACTAATAGACTTTTAGCTAACAGTAAGTGTTTTTTCAACACTCAAGTAGTCAGTAAACCACGAGAAAATACAAGAATAAAGGATGGAGAAGCACCATGAGGTGGGGGATGACTCCCACAATAGATATAAATATTCTGATGAGAGGAGGGAAGTGGAGACCCCTCTAAATCTGGATGAAACTATGAGGAGCCTCATGGACAAATTACACAGTTGCAAGGCCGACAATGAGAGGTTAATAAATGAGAAAGAAAAACAAACAGGAATTAATGTAGTCTTGTTGCAACACTTATCTGACATATAGAGACAGTTGTAGCATGGACCCACAACAATTCATGTGGACTGATGACATACGCAAAGGAGTCAAAGTTCGCCTAAAATATGAAAACATGGTCCCATAAGTGGTCACACTGGGAGAAGTACGTCGAGGAAGGCCCAACCTGGAGGCAGGGGTAACACATCAGGATAATCCTCTGGAGAGGAAGTTGGAAACCCTGAGGCGTATTCCAGTAGAAATACTAACTCACATTCTCAAAGGAAAGGAAAGAAGCGAAATCATTCCAAAAGTCGTGATTCTGAAGAGTTCAAGAAATCAAAACCACCCTCTTTCGATGGAGAGATCAAGAAAGGGGAAGAAGTAGAAGCTTGGCTTCTTAGTTTAAAGAATTAATTTAGATTCCATGACTACTCTAAAAACTTGAATGCTCGAATATCCATATTCAACCTGAATGGAAAAGTTCCATTTGGTGGGAAGACCTCAGGAACGTGAAAGGAATCCATGAGAAAGACTTGTCATGGAAATAGTTTTAGGAATACTTCAAGAAGAAGTATCTGTCGTAGAAATAATTTGATGGGAAGACTAAAGAGTTATATGAATTCAAGCTGGGACAACTCACCATAGAGGAATATATCAATAAGTTCCTTGAGATGATAAGGTATGTACCCTACATAAAAGATGAAAAGGTAAAAGTGCATCGATTTATTAGTGGGTTACCTCAGTCTTACCAGAATAGGATTGAGTTTGATGAGCCAAATACCTTAGAAGATACTATCTGGAAGGCAAGGTATTGTTATGAATAGTTCAAGAATCAGACCAACCTCACAAGGACTGGAAGAAGAAGAGTAGTTTGGGGTTCAATAAGAAGAGGTTTAAATCCTTGAGATTTAAGAACTATAGGAAGGATTCTAGGATGAGCCTTCCTACCCAAAGTGTGTATCAGTAGAATTTCCCCTCCCAGAGTGGAAATAAACCTTTTGGATCAACCCTAGGAAAGACTGATAACCCAAAGATAGAACCCTTGAAATGTTGGGGTTGCAGAGAAGAACATTTGTTGAGGGATGTCCCACATAGACAACAGAACAGTAGGAGAGTCTACAAAATCCAATAATCTGCCACATTCAATGATGTGTCTAGGAGCATTTCATGGATCTATGCAGCCATGGATAATAAACAAGTTGCCCACCAAGCTTCAGTGGTGGAGATGGAAGGTATGATTGCCAACCATTTGGTTTCTATTTTAATTGACCCTGGTTCTAATTTGTGTTATGTATCCCCTCAGACTGTTGATAAGTGTAAACTACAACCAATTAGACATGTTAATCCATGGTTGGTACAACTATCCACTGGCACCAAAAGAAAAGTAATAGAGGTCATACCAGCTTGTAAATTCATTATGGATGGATTTCCCACCCAAGCGACCCTTAACATACGTCCCCTAGGATATTATGACATGTTGATTGGTATGGACTAGTTAGTTTCTTATAAAACTAATTTGGACTGTTACCATAAAACTTTATAATGTGTAAATGAACAAGGGAGAAAGATAACCCTCCAAGGGATTCAGAAGCATGTCTCAGTGAGACAAATATCAACCCTTCAAATGAAAAATTATTGCAGAAAGGGATGTCCTCTATATGAAATACAGGTGTTAGAATATGTTGAGGGTGACAAACCAAACCTAGAGGACCACCCCATCTTAATATATTATAGAGACATATTCCTAGAAGAAGTACTGGGTCTACCTCCGAGAAGAGACATTAAATTCTCAATAGAACTTGTACCAAGAGCAATGTCATTGTCTAGGACACCCTCTAGGATGAATACACCTGAGCTAGTTGAGCTCAAGCTACAGCTAAAGGAAATGATGTACAAAGTCTACATCCAACCTAGTGTGTCTCCATAGGGAGAACCAACCCAGTTTGTGAAAAAGAAAAATGGCATGCTCCGAATTTTCATAGATTATAGACAACTTAATAAGACAACCATAAAGAACAAGTACCCCTTACTAAGAATCGATGACTTATTCGACCAATTAGGGGGTGCTTCCATTTTCTTAAATATTGACTTAAGGTATGGATACCATAAAGTCTGAATCAAGGATGAAGACATCCACAAAACAACCTTCAGGACAAGGTATGGTCACTATGAATTTGTGGTGGTGCCATTTGGATTAACCAATGCCCCCACCACTTTTATGTGCTTGATGAATAATGTACTCAGCAAATTCCTAGACAGATTTGTATTGGTTTTTATTGATGATATCCTAATATACTCCAAGAATAGAGAGGAGCATGGAGAACATATTAAATTAATTCTACAAGTACTAAGATAACATCAACTCTACGTTAAGTTTAGCAAGTGTGACGTTTTCCAGAAGCAATTCCATTACTTAGGCCATGTTATTACTAAAGAAGGAGTGGTAGTAGACCCTGACAAGATCATATCTATTATAGAATGGCCTACCCCAAAGGATGCATTTGATATAAGATCCTTTATGGGCTTAGAAGGATACTATAGAAGGTTCATAAAAGGATTTTTCAAGATTGGTTGACCAATCACTTCCCTTCAGAAAAAGGGGGTTAAATTCACTTGGACATCAGAATGTGAAGAAAGATTTCAGGAACTGAAATACCTTCTAACCCATGCACCCATGCTGAATATTGTAGACCATGATAATGACTTACTTGTGTGTACAGATTCCTGTAAGGGAGTACTCGGAGGATTCCTTATGCAAGAAGGACGTGCAATTTTCTACGAATCTAGAAAATTGAATAAGCATGAAATCAATTATGTGACCCGTGATCTAGAGTTGGTTGCCATAGTGCATGCTTTAAAAATGTGGAGGCATTACCTAATGGGTAGGAAATTTTTACTTATGACAAACCATTATGGGTTGAGGCACTTGTTTGATCAACCAAAACTCAATGCTAGGCAAGCTAGGTGGATGGTTGTGCTTAGTGAGCTTGATTTTGAAATCAAACACATCAATGGAAAGGAAAATAGGGTGGTTGATGCCCTTAGAAGAAGTATGAAAATGATTCACCTAGGAGCGGTAAGAACCTGTGAAATGGATGTCTGGGGGAGATTAAGGAATGCACAAGAAACAAGTGCATTCTTTAAGACTGTGACCTCGTACCTAAGGCAAGACCCTACAGGGATAAAGTATGAAGGCTATCAGATGCTCGGTGAAGGCTTGTTGACTTACATAAATAGATTGTATATCCCAAGTTGTGACGACTTGAAGAGATTCATAATGGATGAACTGCACCAAATACCATATACTAGTCATCTAGATTATCAGAAAATGATTACGGCCACTAGAAAACAATTCTATTGACCTAGATTGAAAAAGGACATAGTTGATTATTTAGCTAAGTGTCTAGAATTTCATCAAGTTAAGGAAGAACAATGACACCCAGTAGGGTTGTTACAACCTCTACCAATTCCATAATGGAAATGGGAAACCATCTCCATGGATTTCATCACTGAATTACCAAAATTGGCCAAGCATAATGATGCCATCATGGTAGTGGTGGACAAATTGAGCAAGTCTGTTCACTTTGTTCATGTCAAATCAACTTGGAAGGCAATAGATATCGCCAACATCTTCATGAAGGAGATATTTAGACTGCATGGCATGCCTAGGGAGATTGTATCTGACAGAGACACAAAATTCACTTCAATCTTTTGGAAATCCTTGATGGCTAGTTTTGAGATTAAATTGTTGTTTAGCACAACCTATCACCCCAAAAATGATGGATAGATAGAAAGAGTAAACCAAATATTATAAGACATGTTAAGGATGCATGTAATGCATCAACCTAAGAAGTGGGAAGACTACCTGCCATTGGTAGAATTTCCCTACAACAACAATTATCAAGAGTCATTGAAGATGAGCCCTTCTGAAGCCCTCTATGGTAGACAATGAAAGAGTCCAATCAGATGGAGTAATCCAGTGGATAGAATTACAATCAGAATCGACATCCTGAAATAAATGGAACAACAAGTGATTCAGATAAAGAAAAATATGAAAATTGCTCAGGATAGACAAAAGAGTTACGTCGACAGAAAGAGAACTCCAAGAGAGTTCAGGATAGGAGACCATGTGTATCTTAGAGTTAGGCCTAGGAAGATTTTCTTGAGAATGAGAGCATGTTCCAAACTTGTACCCCAGTATTGTGGGCCCTTTGAAATATTAGATAGAGTGGGACCTATAGCCTATAGTCATTCCCTCCCACCGTGAAGGCACATAATGTTTTCCATGTTTCATTATTAAATAAATATGTACATGATTCTAATCATATAATTGACTGGTTCATGATTCAGGTGGAGTCAGATGGAGAATTCCTGTTATAACCCCATTGCATAATAGATAGGAAGGAAACCTCACTCAGGAACCGAACCATTGCACAGGTCAATGTGAAGTGGAAACACCTTGGACCAGATGAGGCTACATGGGAAATGGAGGATGCCATGAGACATGCATATCCATTTTTGTTTACTTATGTATATACAGAGCACGTTGATAGATATAACATAGATGATGATGTTCCTTTAAGGGGGAGGGAATTATAACACCCCTGTTTCCCACAATTTGTAAATATAATTATATGGGACAAGAGACTATGGAAATCTCAACATGTGTGAATGTTTTATTTGATGGACCTTTGTCTAAAAGGTCATTGAATGTAAATTATGTTATTTACTAGAAAATGGATAAGTGTTGCATGACTGCTGGAAGGGGGGTGTGCTAAGAGAGACCACAAATTCTATGAAAGATATGGTGAAGGGGATTAGGAATAGTTGCGTTAACCTCCACCAAACCAGTACCTTACTAAATTTAATTTCTCAGCACCAGAACAATCCTTTGACCAAGGACTGAATTACAATCATGATGGTAGGTGGTAATACCTCCTCAAGAGTTAATGAGGGGATGGGGCAGAGCACCCATCTGTAAGGATTTCAGACCTGACCACAGACTGGGAATTCGATCCACAAACAATATTGCTGACGAAGGCAAGAAAGGAAGGTGTGGTGGGTAGAGGAATAACTGCGAAGAGTGAAAGGACGAGAGACTAACCTCTCACGTTAAAGGAAGAACTAAGAAATGAGTGTGTTCTGGTTGTAGGAAATTCCTAGAAGGGTTATGATACAATCTGATAAACGAGGTTGTTGAGTGATTGAGGAAGTACTCAAGCAGTCCTCCTTGCTTGGTATAGTGAAAATTGTTGCCAAGATCCTACGGGAGGAGGAGAGTAACCTTCGTCCCTACTTTCATTGAGCCGGAAGAAAGGATTATATATCAAAGCATCGTGGTCTATATCGGGGGTGGCTAGTGGTAAATTCGTTAGGAGTGACTAATGCTATGGTTGGGTGGAAACGAGAACCCCTTTCAACAGTCGCTTCATGCTATATGGTTCTAATAAGTATTTTTTTTCTTTATGTATTGAAATGAAATAATAGATGAATGCATGGGTTTATATATATGTCTATCTATAAAGGTTTTTGTGTGGAATGGTCATGATATGTGGATCCATTCATATCCTTGTGAATTTAGGCTTCTGACTGATAGTCTGTATGCCCCATCTTAACCCTTGAGGATTCTTGGAACATAATCATGTAAGACGACTGAAATAGAGATATCGTGTCAATTTGAACCTTTTCGTCTGAAGAGGATACATATTTCAGACTCCTTGATATGTGACTGGGATTTTAGGCCCAAGTCTTTAACCATTTCATGATAAAGCTCAGGAAGGATAATGAGGTTCAAGCCTTAAAAAGGGGAGATCTATTTGTTTGGATGACAAGTGGACAAGATCCGTTCAGGAGGACCCATATGATAAATACCTAGGAACCTTAGACTAATTCTAATGAAGCTAAGTCCTCCTGGCTTCGGAGATCCAAAAGTCCAGGACTTTAGAGTATGTCCAACCTTACAAATCCTTATATTGGCTGAAGGTAACTGGGACACTCTATTAACGACGTGTTTAATGACAACGAATGGTTTCCCTAGCAGTTAGGTGAACCTATATCACCGTCTAAATTGGGATCCAACTCCCCATCGTGAAGTAGCACGAGCCATCGATCGAGAATGTTCGAAGGTCCCCTCAGTCATTGGATCTACAGTGAGAATACTTCGTCGAAGTTATACTTTAGTTGGATAGAGATGCTATAGCATCAAATTCCCTGAACATTGAAGTTATGAAGTAACGAAGGTCGTTGATCCAAGGTTTATGTGTACGTACCTTATCCATGAGATCGAAGGGCATGAAATATGATCAAACCAGAGTGACGTGGCATGGTGATGCCATACATGGTGACATGGACCCAAGTGTGCCATGCCACATGTCACCTAGATTAATATGTATCACATAACCTATATACCATTTGGAACGTGACACGTGTCATCCTAGATGAGGGCACATGTTGCCCCTAACCCTTCTATGTGTCAGCCCCTGGTACATGCCCACATAGCCAAAGTGGTTGGTGAAGTGATCAAAACTTTGAGAGTCCATCCTATCCGTTGACTCCAGGATATATTTGGCATCAGATCCTGTACTCCAAAGGACTTGAATATTGGTGTGTCAAAAATCCCCAAAGCTCGAAGTAATGGAGAGAATATAAACCGTCCGTCGTTTGGGGACGCATGGCGGGCGATCTGGTGCTTCGGAGGATAGCCATTTTGGAGAAAAGTGGAACAATAAATTTTGAAGGCCTAGAGGTCAGAGTTCACCTGAGTTGTCGATCTCAGAGGACAGGTGTCAGGATATCTAACACTTCAGAAGGATTTCCCTTCGGAGGTTTGCGTTTTTGAGTGATTTGGAATTCGCTAAAGCGCAGAGTCCCTGAGTAATATTGGTTCGTTGGTATTGAAAGAAAACAGGGAATACTGATTTCTGTAAGCATACTTGAAATCTACCGATTCGACAGTTCAGAAGATTTATGGTGTCATAGGTTGAAAACATTCAGAGCCTAAAGCTCTGAAGCAACAAAATAGGAGCCTTTTGTCTTGGCGTCTTGTCATAGCCCGCAATCGTATTCGATTGTAGCCGGAGGGAAGAGGCTAGACCAAAAATTCAAATAAGAACTTTGTTAGCATGTGATTTAGCCGAGGACAAAGTCCATTCGTTGGATTGGTTGGTGGATGGTTTTCTGCCATAGAATTAGGAACACTGAAAGTTTCGGGATATCAGAGAAATTTGGGAGAAGCATATTGAGTCAGACCCACGTGGAATCCCTATGGCCCCGACCAATGAACACCCAAGGAACTTGTGCGAGGTATATATTCCATCTTTGATATCAATTTTGACCATGGAGACCGTTGCTGGAAATCTCTGGACAAGAAGAATGGGATAGAGACCCCGAATGAAGGATTTGATTCCTTAAGAAGAAAAAAATTTAGACACCCCACCATGGGTGTGTTACACCATGTAAATGTGTTGAACCTTCACAGAATAGATCTAGCTAGAAAATACCACACACATTTGCAGAGAGAAATTGATAAATAAGAAGCAAGAGAGAAAGAATGGAAGAATTCTCATTAACCGTAATGAATAATGAATAATTTACACATGATATACTCTGTATAACTCAACCAATGTGCACTAGATGTGACTCCAATGCATCAAAGTGGTGATATAGAGTGATATGGACACACACAAGCAGTCATGGGAGTGAACTTCCACCTATTCTAGTCTCTCAAGAAGTTATGAGAGTGAACTGCCACCTAGATGAGTTAATTAGTCTACCAGTCTTCAGTTATCTGACTGAAACAGAGTGAAGTGAGGAGGAGATTAGGGAATCATGGGTAATGCGTTGGTATGGTGATGATCCCAAGGAAAATGAGCATTAGTTGGTGATCATCCTAATGTTGCATTGTGACAAAACCAATGCAACATCTAGACTCCACTCAACTAGTCAAACTGAAGTGAAAAATGAAGAGAATATTCTCCTGGAGTAATATTCTCCCTAAAATTTAGGAGACTAGATAAAGATTAATAAACATAGGAAGAACCTTAGGAAAAATAAATCCTAGGTGTGTGTGAAGTAACTCCAACAACAAAGTGGTCTCTTCCTTTATTCCCCAATGATTTAGCCAAGACTTGACATCTTTATGACAACCTTGCCTAGGATGTAAGTGGCTTTGACTGGAATCTAGAAAAATCTTATGAAGCCTCTTGTCTTCTATGATGTTTATCTTGTTCTTGTACATTAGGTACCTATTCATAGATGCACTCTCAATGGGGGAAATACTCACTTCTACGAGGAGGATAAAATAGGGTGTATTTCCTTTTATTGCAATATTATAAGTTATAAAGAACTTTTTTATTTGTTTTATCTTTATCCACAATTCTCTAGAGATGTTACAACCCCAAACTTCACAACCATATAAGATAAAATGAGTGACGAGAGTCTCAAACAAAAGTTTCTTCTTATACCATAGCCAAAGGCTCATTTATTTACAACTGTTTTCAAGTCCATAATAAGATTTCCACCCTCCATTTATACTTTTCTAAATGCTATAGTTCTAGTAAATCTTTTGAAGAAGATTGATTCCAAGATATTTGTATGAATTCAATTCCTCCAAGTTGTTGTTATCATACAAAAAATTAGTGTAAGCGATATTTTTAGATTTAATTATCATAACCTTCATTTTGTCATTGTTAACAATCATACCCATACTAGAGAAAAAATCCTTTAGAATTTTTAGTTTCTTATTAAGATCATACGGATTCCTCTCCATAAGAACAATATCATCAGTGTAAAGAAGAAATATAATGACTATACCAACTAGATTCAAATCAACATAACCTACTTCATCCCAACTACCCTCTAACATAGGTGACAATCTTTCTTAACTCCTATATTGCAACTAATCTCTCTCAACCAATCATTAGTGTTTCTAAACTTGGAAATAACGTTCTTGTATAGCCTTATCACAATGTCTATCAACTTGAGAGGAAATTTGAGCTCTTCTAATATATTCCAAAAGTTAGTCCATGACACTGTGTCAAAATATTTTCTAAAGTCAATGAAGCAACACAGGATATTGGTTTTATTATTGCGACACTCCTCCATAATGACCCTATGTGTACAAGGTGGTCCATAGTTGAATGATAACTTTTAAATTTGACCTAGCCTTTAGCTCTTCTTCAGTGGAGTTTTGGCTATATGCCAATATTCTTTTCTAAAATAATTCCATATAACTTGGTTAAAAAGGGTCTAATAATAATGGTCCAATAATTAGAGGGATTGTTTTTATCCCTAGTTTTAAAAATAGATACAATGAGGTTTTGATTCCAAGGTTTAGGGAAGCTTTGCTTAACTGCTAAAGTGAAGAGCTTGCACTTTTGAGGGATGCAAATGGGCCCTCCAATTTTTAAGATTTCTTCTTGGTATCCTTTGATGTCCTTATCTTTCCCTTTTATGAGTTTCTTAACCCCAAACTCTATGTCTTCTATAGAAAAAACTTCTTCCTTTGTATAAAGGGTTTGAATGTTGTCCATGGGATCATGGAATTCCTAAAGATTTTTAAGGTGGGAATTCTAGTCCCTTAAGAGAATCATATTGTTTTCTTTAGTTTTACAAGTCAGAATTTGTCGCCATAATTTCTTAGGATCTAGCTTAGAGAGGTGCAAAAACTTCTCTTGATTTCTATTTATACAATACCTTTGTTTCCTTTTAATTAGGGCTTTGTACATATTTAATGATGAGTGTTAATGTTCTCTAAGAGAAATTTTGATTTATCATAATTTAAGACAAAAAAATGGTAAATAATTACTTAGATTGCTTTCTAATTTTATTTTTATACTAAAAAATGATTAAAAAAAGTTGTCCTAAATCCCTACAACTTTAATGAGTTAAAATGTTAAGAATGTCAATATTGTTACACATATTTTGAGATTAAAATTTAATGTAAACTAGCATAATACATTTAAAAAGAATCAAAATTAAAATCAATTTGCACTATTTTTATTATGGAATATAATTTTATTGAAACATTTTTATTTCTTATTTTAATTTTATAATAACATAAAATCTCCCATTTAAAAATATAAAACCATATAACATTATTAAATTAATTATTTAATATAAATTATAATATATAGTAAATGCACAATTTACCATCTTAGATATAACCACATTAATTAAGTGCGTGCTAACATTAAAAACGATTGAGAGGTTGCTTACACATTTTGAGTTAAATATCTCAAATTAATATTTAACTAATTAGAAAACATAGTTTTTCTCTTTTTCCAACTGAAAAGTTATCATTATATTATGTATAAAATTGTGTACATATGCTAGTTCTTGTCCAAAAGTTTAAAAAACATTGATCTTACCGTCTCTGAAACTGAGATGAGAATACAATCAAGCTAATATCTCAAGATTTACAAAAAATAACTCTCCCCAAGATCATTCAAAGTAGATATTTAGTAAATATTGACTCTACTACTAACGTCTATTGTATTTGTCTCAAATTAATTCTACTCCTTCGAAGATATACTAAAATATATTTAAAAACAAGGTAGGTCGTTCATTTCCTTTTTCTCATTGAGTGTAGTATATTTTTCCTTCTGGTTCCTTGAGAGCTTTCTTTGATATCCTGTCAAGACGATAAGACCGCAAAGAGCATACTTCTAAAATTAAAAAGAAGACTAACAAACAAATGTCGCAAACCTACACCGACAACATTAATGAGATGTAAATCCACAAAATTTACATTCTTTCCTTAACTCATGATTAATTGAAATAGATATAATTATAATTAGTGTGATGTATTACTTTGGTCTGGTTGGTTCAATAGTGTTTAGGGTGATTTTGATTGTTTTGATTTTAATTTTGGTTGTTTTGATTGGTGATTTTGTTTTGTTAATCTTAATTTTATTTTTTTTAAATTTATAAGAATTATAGATTGGTTGGGATTATCTAGGTGAGGTTTAGGTTCAAATACAATTGACTACTATTACAACTCTTAGGTTAGTGTCAACAATTCATAATCCAGTGCCTAGCAGGTAACTTATGACCTAGCAAGGGTCGAGATGTCCAACGACACAACCACAAGGGGATACCATTCTTGGGGGTGTCTACCCTTCTAACCTTATCACAATGGGCCAAAGTCTTATTGAGGATTTGAAATTGAGTGGGGAGAATGCAAGACCTACCTCCCAACCATTCGAGCAAACCACACCAACTTTTGTTCAAAAATTTATGAATAATTATATGTTATGATTAAGGTATTTCATTTTATAGCTGACCTTGTTAAACCATATTTTTTCGAGCTAGTCATCAAAAATTTTCTTTGAAAAAGATATAATTGTAATTAATATAATGGTTATAGCTATTGTATTATTAAGTTTATGTATTACGTTTATGTTATTGTATTATTAAGTTTATGATATTATGTTTATGTTATTTGTTATGTTATCTTATATTGGTTAGGAAGTTTGGTTTGGTTTGGTTTGTATATTAAATTAAAATATGATAATTATTTTGAATAAAGTATTTGTAGAAATGGTAACTTTGATTTGTTATTGGATATACGTTTTTTGGGGAAAAAAAATTATATTCAATATTTCAAATGTTAAATAAAAATATACATTGATTGTCCTTAGATCTTAAAGCATGTATTCTGGACTTTAACAAAAAAAATACAACATTTTTAATCTCTATATCAGTCATATAATTACTTAATTGTGGTCATTTAGATTCAAGTAGCCTTTTCATACAAAAAATATATTCTTCATATCTAAAGCTTTAGCATAACATCAAAACGTTATAGAAATATATATTTTTTTTAATTCAATATTAATAAACAACTCTTTCTAAGATTGTAATTTGGATTTTTCTTCTAAATATTTGTTCAAATAGAGTCCCTTCTATTGAAGAAGTGCCAACCAATTTCCCATGCGGTTACATGCACTAAATTTACATTGTGCATGCATGCACATTGCAGTGAACAAGTTGTGTAACCGCGTAATCTATTTATGACCAGTTCGTGTAACTATGTGATAGATGTAGTGTGTGAGCAAGACACAATATTATGGAGTGCGGTGTGTGCATAGAGATGAGAGGATGGTTGTATGAATGTGTTGTCTATTGTAATTCTCCCTTGAATAATAAGAATACTGATTATCATTTCCCCATGGTTTTTTCCCGTATTGGGTTTCCACATAAATCATTGTGTCAATTATGTGATTGTTGTTGTGTCTGGTTTAATATTGGTTTTATTCTCTTTGCTATTAGAATCTTGTTACGTTTATGCTTTTGCTACCGAACAAGTGGTATCAAAGCATAGAGTTGAAGAATATGAGAGCATAGGAGAAGAGAATCAAATCACTGAATAGCAGAACAGGTTAACCGAGATGAATCAACTGGAGTAGATCGACCTAGGACAAGTTTTATTACACTATCACCGGTTATCCCTATTACACAATGCGACAGTCACATACACACTTGTTTTTTAATTTTTTCAAAGTTTCATGGGTAGTACATATTACACAGTGCGATAATTTGGATAAAGTGTCGTAGGCTATCCTTTATAAGGTGCAGAAATGTTCTAAAATTGTCGCATGCTAGCCTTATAGACAGTGTGACACTCGCCATATTTTTTGGATAAAGAAGGTAAGAGAGGTGTTTTTTTGTTTTCTGTGGTGTGAAAACCGTGGGATGCACATGATATAAAGAAAGATTCTTTCTTTGGATACATTATAAGAGGATAGAATAGGTGGATGGTAAAATATTTAAAGAGGTGGACCTTTGTTATATATTATGCACAATATACATATTTTAAAAGGGTTGACTTTATGAAAGGTTTTAAGACAAATATATTAAATATTTGTGTTTTTTTGGTTTTAAACCTTTTTATTAAATATTTTGATGTTCAATCTTGAAATATAATTATTCCTCTATATTAAACAAAAAAGAAACTTGGTTTATTATAAGATGTGATTTTTTTGGGAGTTTGTGTTAATGGTGAAAGTGCATAATTCTAAGTTTGAGCTGGAGAAATTCGGCGGTAAAAATAAATTTGAGCTATGGAAGCTCAATATGCAGGATCTGCTTGTGCAACAAGGATTGCAAAAGACTTTGGTGGGAAAGTCAAAGAAACCATAAAACATGACAGATGAGGACTAGGAAGATATGGATGCAAGAGCTCTCAGTACCATTTGTTTGTGTCTGGTAGATGAAGTCATGTTTAACATCGTTGGAGAGGAGACAACAATGGGTTTGTGGAACAAACTAGAGAGTTTGTATATGAAAAATTCCTTGATGAACATAATCTTCTTGAAAACTTATAGATGAAAGAAGGTACAAAAATTGTTGATCACTTAAATGTTTTCAATACTCTGATTTCTCAATTATATAGTATGGAAGTAAAGTACAAAGATGAGGACAATGAATTTATGCTATTATGTTCGTTACATGAGTCTTGGGATCATCTGGTCACATCTATGTGGTTCATCTCAACATATTCCATTGATTATGATATTGTTGTGGGAGGTCTGTTGTCTGAGGAAACAAGAAGAAGATATAGTAAATAAACCTCAACACCAGAAGTAATGGTGGTCAAAGGTCAATCTACATAAGGAGGGAAAGATCAGAAAGGTACAACCAGGTCTAAGTCAAAATACAGTAAGGGTAAGGGAAATTGTTGGTTCTATGGAAAATCTGGGCATCTCAAGGAGGATTGATGGAAAATACAACAAGCATCCAAAGAGGACTCCAAAATAGAAGAAACTTCAGCTACACCAACTTTAGGTTCAGGTATGGTTGATGAAGTTTTATCTGTGTTTTATGTCTCACCACTTGTGTTCACATAGAAGTTGCAGGGAGGTGATGGTTGAGTTACCATGAAATAATAAAACAATAATAATAATAATTGTATTTTCTTTGGAGTTGTAAAAATTATTGATTTTATGTAAATGTGCATACATCTGTAAGACCTGGATAGGCATGCATACGCCTGGTTTATTAGATCACCTGTGAAAATTATAAACATAGATCTAGGTAGATTGAATATGTGGGGGGGTATGTATGTTGGGTTAACCTTGACTCGATGAAAGAGTTAATGAGTTAAATCTGATTTTTTAGGTCAAAGCACATGGTTTTTGAGGTCCATGTGTTTGGGTAGACCGTGGTATTGTGTCCATGGATTGCATGTAATGAAGCCTATAAAAGGCTTGGTAAACTCCATTGTAAATGGGCATGGAGGTAAGCGTTGAAGGATTTTGTCAAAGTTATTCGAATGCAAAGTTCGAGGTGGATCAATGTGTCTGTAGAAAGGTTGATGTGTTGGCAGGTCAAACAAGTGCTTGAGAATATATGATGAAGGTAGGTTCATATACATGGAAATTGGAAAGTATTTCAAGGAAGTTGGGATCGAATAGGCATGTTCAGTCATTCCAAGTTGCAACAATTGTTGTGGACAAAAGTGATTATGCTATCTGGTAACTCGGTCACCATCGGTTGCAAAAGACTAGATGATTCTAGAAGAGGTAGATATTTGATATGGTAATGATGTTAAGGGATTGAGACTATGGGATCCTACTACCCACAAAATCATCATGGAAAAATATGTAGTGTTTGATGAATCTCCTTTTATAGAATCAAACATAGTAAAAGATGAAAGGTTCAAAGCATGACTAGTAGCAGAAGGGTATTTGGAAGGTATTGACTTCCATGAAATTTTCTCACCAGCTGTTAAAATCTTGTTTCTATTCATATTGTGTTAGCATTAGTTGTGTTACTTGATGTTGAGTTAGTACAACTAGATGTTAAAACTGTTTTACATGGATTTTTTTGGAAAAGGGGATGTATATGGAACAACCAAAAATGTTAGTTTAGAATCACAATAGAAGATTTGTTTGCAAACTCAAGAACCATTGTATGGACTTAAGCATGCCAGGAAAATGGTACAAGATGTTTGATTCCTTCATGGTGAGCCAAATTTTACAAGAAGTGAGTATAACCATTGTGTTTATGGTATATTTATTATCTTGGAATTCAATGTTATTCTTGTAGCAAGCACAAGCATGTTTGAGATCAACAGGTTAGCCAGTTGGTTAGGAATTTTGTTATGAAGGATATGGGAGCAGCAAAATAAATCTCGGGCATGGAAATACACAGAGATAGGAAATATGGTAAGCTTGGTTATCACAATAGAAGTATGTGGTGAAGATACTCAGGAAATTTGGTATAAATAATGTGAAACCGGTAAAATCCCTTTAGCTTTCCATTGTAAGTTTTCTTTAGGTTTATGTCCTAACTGGTGAAGAAGAAACAGGTTATATATCTCGATTATTATATGCTAGTAGGAAGTTTCATGATTGTGATAGGAAATGGTCAGCATTTCACATGCAAATGGTGTTGTTAGTATACACATGGAAAAATCAGATGAAGAGCATCCAAACGGGTGCTTCAAACATATAAGCACGAGTATTACCTACAATGGTTGCAATGATTTAGTCTGTGGTTATGTTTGATGAGTTTGGAAAATTATGGGATGAGGTGTTCTGTGGTGGTAAAAGAATTGTGCATTTGACTAAAAGTCCAACGTATCAAAATGGGACAAGTGCATTGGTTTATTAGATAGGTTATTGATGGAGGTATAATGGTCCATACTGAAGAGAATCGTGCATAAACGTTCATGTAAAAATATTGTTAGAGAATTTATGGAGTTGTGATGATGTTTGGTCTCTCTTGACTTGCAATAAAGGTGATGAATTAATTCGGGCATGATATATCAGGTAAATTTTTGTTAAGTTGGAGATTGTTGAAGACATGCCAACCAATTTCCCATGCACATGCATGAACTAAATTTAGATTGTGCATGCATGCACACTACAATGAACATGTTGTGTAACCGTGTGATCTATTTATGATTAGTTCGTGTAATTGTGTGATATATTATATATATACGAGCATACCCATAGAGGTGAATGTGCAGTGCGGTGTGTGAGAAAGACACAATACTGTGGAGTGGAATGCAGTGTGTGCGTAGAGAGGGGATGATGGTTGTATGCATGTTTTGGCTATTGTAATTATCCCTTGAATAATAATAATATTGATTATCATTGCCCTGTGGTTTTTTCCCATATTGGGTTTCCACATAAATCATTGTTTCAATTGTGTGATTGTTGTTATGTGTAGTTTAATCTTGGTTTTATTCTCTTTTCTATTAGAATCTTGTTATGCTTATGCTTCCACTACTTAACACCCTCCTATATAGAAACAACTTCCTTATATAAATGATCTTCCCTAATATTGAATTATATATATATATATATATATATATATATATATATATATATATAATAAATTTCATTAAAATTATGTTTTACCTCTGGGGCATGGTTCATTATTGGGGCTAACATGATATTATCAATTCTTATTTTGTTGTTTTCTCAATCCATCAAGATCTTGGAGTTTCTAAATATTTGCAATTGTATGAGTAGATAACAAAAATCCAATAATCCTCTGGTACATTTACACAAAAAATCATTACTCTTTATATGTATAGAGTTGGAAGAATATTATAGTATTACATATATTATAAAATAACAAATAAATAAACAATTGTATATCACATATTTACATAAACTTAAAATCTATCATCATCTAATGTCTCTAACCTTTGTGTTTATTTGAAAATGTAACGACCCTACTTAAATAAATGTATAGGGATTATTAATTATAATTAATTTGATAATCTGACTGTCCTAATATGTTAGTTAAACAATAATTATTTCTTAATAATATTAACTAATTAATTATTTGTTCATATCTGTCAATGGTTAATTAATTATTATTTGACTCATTAAT
This sequence comes from Picea mariana, assembly GCA_032191745.1. Lineage (NCBI taxonomy): Eukaryota > Viridiplantae > Streptophyta > Pinopsida > Pinales > Pinaceae > Picea > Picea mariana. Next base: position 16,994 of record JASDQU010819172.1, on the reverse strand, counting down.
TATTTGAGTAAAGAATTAAAGGGGTTAATAATTTAATGTATTAAAGACTTACATATACGGGGGGGGAAGAAACATTAAATAAGGGGATAAGACATTAAATAAGGGGATAAGACATTAAATATAGGGATAATATATTAATGAAGGGGATAAGGTAATAAAGGAGGGATAAGAAAATTAATGAGGGGGAAGAGAGTCGGTGAAGGGGAGGATATGACGGGAATGAGGGAGAGGGGATACTGTAGTTCTGGTTTTTATTTTTATTTTCTGGTTCTGTTGTTGGGTTCTGCTATTGTAGGGAACCATTTTAGAGGGCACCGAGTTGCTGGGGGTTTTGGGCACGGGGGCCAGGATTCCTTTCGGTTTCATGGAGCTAGGGAGATGGACAGGCTGCTCCTAGCTGGCTGGGAGGTTACTCAGTTTGGGCAGAGTTGGTCAGTGCATCAAGCTAGGCAAGGCAACAGGGAAAGGACAACCATATCAGCAGGAATTAGCATCAGAAATAGGTATTTTAATTATGAATTGCTGAGTTATTTCATGCTGTAGATAAATTTTAAATCTTGTCGAATATTATATGCTTATATGACTATGATGGCGAATGAATTATTTATGTATTAGAAATAATTATATGTTTAAATTGTATTAAATTTGTAATTTAATTTAGTATGGTCACTACACATGGTATCAGAGCCCTGGTTCAAAATTTGGAGCCAAGGGCCTACCTTCCCACCCATAAATTTAAACAAACCCCACCCAAAAATTTAAACACCCTGAAACTCTCCAAAATTTGTAAATCTGGGCCTGAGGGCCAAGCTCCAAGTTCCAACTCCAACTCCAGCTCCACCTAACCTGCAAGCCAAGCACACAATTTGTTTTTAGCACATAAATAAATATAAATGAAATATAAATACTAAATTTTTTTAACACAAGATATATACATAAATATAAAATAATGAGAATAAATAACCCAGAAAATCCTGAAATAACCCTCAAAAGATCGGTAGCAGTAAGGATCCGTGCAAGTAGACCTACAACCCATAAACCCTAGGTAATAGACCTGAAATGATACTAAATAAATATATATATATAAAAAAAAAACTACTTAGAAACCCTGAAGAAGAGAGAGATTGTTATAGGAAAGGAGATCTTGCACCTATTCCATTCCTTGTTCCAACCACATGTCAATATTTAGTGACCACTTCCTCCCTGGTAAAAATCCTCACCTGTAAATAGACCAGAAATAAAATAAAATTATACAAATAAAACATAAGGCATTACAGGGTGTTTGGGTGAAAAGAAATTTGGGGTTCGTCGACCATGGCTGATATGTCAGAATTCAAAAAAAAAATCAAGCAAGAAGTCGAAGAGTTCAAATTTTTCAAAACCCACTATATCTGGGAAATCAACTAAGAAGAATTCACAAACAATTTTCGATTCGTTTAATCCTCAATAATGATGGAGCAAAGAACATCGGCTACTATACACTATACTCTAGATAACAATAGTAATCTGCATGCAAAATAAGGAAAATCTGGTTCCCAAACCATGTAAAAAAACTTTCTATTTGTTATCCATCTGACCCAATTTCTAAATCTCTCAACATTCTGCATACTTATAACTTGATGAATATGTCATTGATGACCTTTTTAAACTATGTAGTTTTCTTGTTGATCCATTAATGCACTATGAACAATTCACAGTGAATACATAAAATCTATATAGGGAAAATTTCATATTCAAAGGAAAATTTTCAACCATAGATGAAACCCTAATACGCTAACGAAATTAAATAAAATTGAATGCTTACCGACAATAAAAAAAAATCTCTCCAAAGCATCGACATCAATGATTCTTTGAAGGCACATAATTGCCTTGGTTAGACTCGAACCTTAAACCGTTGCGCGAAGCAAATCGTTGTCATCTTTTAGAGATTCTCTTCCGTGGCTAGAAATTATGAGAATAATGTGTTTCAATCTCATAATTCGACAGGTTTTGCAGCTATAACGACATAGATCCTTGGGACGTTTGGAGGCCTTCTCTTCTTTGGTGGCCATTCTGAAGTAATAGACAATAGTTTGAAACATTTCTCACGGTAGAAGAATACGCTTGAGGAAATAGGGTCTGGAAAAAAAAAAAAAAATGGAAACCTAAAACGTTCATGCATTAACAATCTTTACAGCACACTCATCACCAATGTGACCATTTTGCCAATTTTAAACCTACGCGGGAAACCATAATTTGCCACTTCCCAAGTCTGAATACATTCTAGCAAAGCGCTCTCTCAGTTCTTCTAACACCGACCTCAAAATACTTGGAACCAATCTGTCCAGTTCTCAGTCTAGATCTTTCCAGTTCAGTGGCACCTCCCATAAGAGAACCGAATCCCTTGAGCTCTTACTCAAAACCTTCACCAACAATTTATTCCATCTGCAGACTATCTTCCGTGCACTCAAAACATTCATTAACCCAATAGTGTTGCAGCAGTCGCATGAAGTAACAATATCTACATTTCGAGTGCTGTTGGGATCCGATTAACACGTTCTGGATGCACTTTGATTGCCCATACAAAAGCACGATGGCATGTCACTCCGATTTAGAATCCTTGTATTCTCCCCTTTCACCTCCCCATAGGTGCACCAGTGCCCAGCCACAACACAAGTCAAAGCCAGCGCACAAGTGCACGCATGCCAAACCAAAGCCAATCCGTCGAGGAGGAGTATCCTACATAGGTTCCTTTGTGCCCAACATGTCAACTAATGGCCAAGCACCTGTAGGCAGCTTGTAAACCTCTGGTAGCAACTCAAACACCCTTATGCATGCCGCTCAAGGCTATACTCTGAAATTTCTTAGCTATGAATCTGTTTCAACCACAAAAAATGTTGCAACCCCTTTCCTACTCTGTTTGTACTTGCGATAAGGATGAAGAATAGATTCACTTATTTGCAATCCCCTTCTTTCTTTTTGATGAGAACGTTTTCCAAGCTCGTATTACGAACTGTAAAAATAAAATGTGATCACGAGAGAAGAGAAAATGGACAAAATACCCTAATGACCTCCTACACAGATACATTTTTTGTGTGTTGCAAGCTCACTTGAGTTCCCAAGTGGAGTACTCAGATGCACTGTTCCAAGGAAAATAGGCTTGAACTGGTTCATGCCTCTGTCGCGCAGCCTAACAGGTAAAGTCCATATCCCATTACACATACAAATCCCAACGCTAATGCTAAGCCCATGAGGCCAAGCATTGCCTCACTTAACTCATCAACACACATAATACAAGCCAATGTTGAACACCAACGCACAAATCTTTCACCAAGCAACAATACAAGCCATCACCTGACAAACGAGGAAGGAGACCAAGGAAGAATTGATTGCGTACTAGTTCAGCGAGAGAACCACCAAAAAAAAAAATGCAGAGGGAACGACCATGGTGGTCGATCGCATAGCCAAAAGAAAATGACGGGAAATTTAGAGTTAGGGTTGAGAAAGGAAGGCACTGGAGGAAGCAAGGCGGGCACGTGGAATCCATGCGTGCCCGCACTTGTTTTTAAATTATTTTTATTTTCTTCTATTATTTATTAAAAATCCTTTTATAAATTGTGTGTGTGTGTGTTCGTTTAATTTATTTTTATTTTTATTTTAGTGTAAAGATA
>JASDQU010819171.1:48159-60152 GCA_032191745.1 Picea mariana | reverse complement strand
ACTGAGAAGAGTTGTAAATCACGCGACGCTGTAGTGTCAGAAGGACTATAATAAAAGAGAGAAGAGCCAGATCTTTCTAGACGTAGCCCAGGGGGGTGAACCACGGTAACACTTGTGTTATGTGATTGGATGCATGTATTTCTTTATTGTCTTCAATAGATATTGATATTCTAAATGAATGAGTTGTTATATTTCCTATGTAATTGTGAATGATATTGCAGTGCGTTAATAAGTTACAATAGAAACCACAACATACATTTCTCAGATCTCCTACTCAATCCTGGGCCGCAAACACATGAGTATTGTAGCCATCCATTAAGACTATCTCGGGTGAGACAACACAATGCACTCGGTGTGCTGCGTTGCCTTCTAGTTTAACAAGAGGGCCGATAGTTTTAGAGGCTTTGTTAGAACCCTGAACAGATATGAACCCTGGGTCACTACATGCGAACTCAGACATGATATATAAATAAGACCAACATAGGCAATCGACTTGACATAGGGTAAACTATGGAAGGACATCATGGTTGAAGAAATGGAATCCTTGCATAATAATGAGACATGGGATTTGGTAGAGCTACCTAATGGAAGGAAACTTGTAGGTAGCAAGTGTTTTTTTAAGAAAAAATTGAACATAACAAGTTAAGTCGAGAAGTTGAAAGCTCAATTGATAGTGAAAGGGCATTACCAAGTCGAGGGAGTCAACTTCGATGAGATTTTCTCTCCTATTGAAAAATTAAATTCCATTAGAGTAATAATGTAATTGGTTGCAACATCTGATCTTGAGATAGAGAAAACAGATGTGAAGAAAACATTCCGACATAGGGACCTAGAAGAAGAAATCTACATGAAACAACTTGTAGAATTTGCAGTAAAAGGAAAAAAAGAGTTGGTGTAGAAAGTGAAAAGATCCCTTTATGGTCTAAAGTAATCACCAAGGATGTGGTACCAAAATTTTGACACATACATCCTTAGTTTTGGATTTATGTGAGGCAAGGTTGATCACTGTGTATATTCCAAGGAAGAAAGTGGTCATTTCATATATGTAGCCTTGTGTGTCGATGATATGTTGTTGGTCAGAAACAACATGAATGCAATGAAGGAGTTGAAGACACATTTATCCTCCAAATTTGACATGAAGGATCTCAGTGTCACTAACTTCATTTTGGGAATGGATATCAAGAGAGATAAGGCAGTGTTGGTTCTTAATTGCTCTCTTCTTTTGGAATTGATATGGTCTTCTGCCGCTGTTTGAGTTTTTGGATCGTTGCATTGATCCTCTCTTCTTCCTTGTCCCAGTGTTGGACCTGCAGATCCTCCTCCAGCCTTGTCCAAAGTTGCGCTTCTTTATCGAACAATTACACTACTGTTCTATCTTCTGTAGTTGCGTCATTGCTTCTTGCTTCCCTTTCTCCTTTACTGCTAGTGGAGTTGTTGGTGTGAGATGTTCTTGGAGACCCTCGATCTCTTTCTGATATCGATCGATTTCCTGCAGAATATGGTCGATCTTTTCTACGACTGGGAGTTCATTTCCTTGCACAATGCTTGGAAGTTTCCCAAAAATTTCTCCCACTCTTCATTCCAGTTTGTTCCTATGTTATTTCTCCTCTTGAGTTTCGGATTTGGCTTGCTCACAATTTTTTTCCAGCGCTTCCTGCTTGTTTTTCTTTGGTATGTAACCATTGTCCTTTCCTTTGTTGAATTCATGTTTTAAANTTTTTTTTTTAACTACGCGGTGGGTGGTCGACTGTCCTTGTACAACTTCAGTCGGATCCCATTGATCATTCCTCTGAGGTCCGCACCTGCTAAATCTATTAACTGCACAACTCCTCCGTTTGTTATAGATTTTACCTTGTATGGTCCTAACCAATGCATTCTCAACTTTCCTGGGTGTTGAAATGATTTGCTGTCATAGAGCAATACTAGATCTCCTTCCTTGAACGTCTTCTTCTTGATGTGTCGATCGTGCCAAGCTTTGTCTCTGGCTTTCTACACTTTTTGATGGAATCTTGCCAGGATTCAGTCTTCATCCATTGATAATAGCTAATTCAATATTTTCTATATTGCGCCTCGTTCGGTCATTTGTGTGATAGTTGCTACGCGTAAGCTGGGTACTAAAAATTCTAATGACACTACTGCTTCTTGGCCATAGACTAGTTTGAATGGTGTGTGCTCTATCAACTTTTTGCATGTCGTCCTATACACCCACAATGTTGCTGGTACCTTGAGGTCCCAGTCATCTCTGTGGATGTTACAGATCTTTGTCAGTGCATTCTCTAGAATTTTGTTAAAGGCCTCTATTGTGCCAATCGCGTGTGGATGATACGATGTGCTTTTCTAGTGGTGAAATTCAAACTCTTCGAGCATTGTGCGGATGGTGCTATTTATGAAGTGCATGCCTTGGTCGCTCATCAAAACTCTTGGGCACCTAGACCTAGTAATTACTTGTTCAAATAAGAAGTGTGCATCTATCTTTGCGCTACAGTCTTTTACTGGTGCGGCTTCTGCCCATCTTGTTAGGTATTCTGTCGCGGTGATGATGTATCTTGCTCCTATTCTTTTGGATGGTGGGTTAACTAGTCCCACAAAGTCTATTTCCCATTTATCAAATGCCTGTAATGTCACTTGCAGTTGTAACAACATCTCATCCCTTCTGTTGGGTTTTCCTACCCTTTGATATACATCGCATCTCTGACAATACTCTTTCGAGTCTCCGTGAATCATGGGCCACCATAATCCTGCGCGGAGTACCTTCTGCGTGGTAGCTTTTCCTGCATAATTTCCTCTTGCCATTCGCTCGTTGGATTCTGCAAAAATTCTTGGTCATTCATGTTCTAACACGTACCTTCTCAAGATGCTATCTGCGCCCATGTTGTATAGATGTCCTGTGATTAGTTGATAGTCGGCTATGCAAACTACCAGGTTCTTCTTCTGTGCGGTGGTATATTCTTGTAGTACGATATCTGTGCTCAAGTACTAGATGATCTCTGCGAAGTAGTCATCAACAATCTGTACTAAGAATAACTGTGCATTCGAAAAGTTGTCTTCTAAGTTCATGGGTTCTTCTACATTTGTGACCCGTGATAGGTGGTCGAGTCCCGCATTCAGTTTTCTTGGTTTGACTATTACTTCGAAGTCAAATTCTTGAAATAAAAATAACCATCGACAGATTCTCCCCCCCAACACTGGCTTATTGACTAGATATTTTATGGCTGAGTGATCTGTAAACATCTTAAAATGTTTTCCCAATAGCCAATGTCTAAACTTCTGTAGTGCATAAACCATAGCTAGGCCTTCTCTTTCCATTGTGTTATAATTTTGTTCTGAGTCTGATAGTTTTTTGCTTGCGAATGCTATCGGGTGGTCCAAGTCTCATTCTCCTGGTTGCGCTAAGATAGCTCCAAGTGCTATCATTGATGCATCTACATGCACATAGAATGTCTTTTCCCAGTCTAGAAATACTAATATTGGTGTAGTAACCGTCTTTTCCTTCAAAGTGTTCAGACCATGTTGACACACGTCATTCCATTGATATTTTATATCTTTCCTTAGAAACTTTTCCATTGGTGCTGTGATCTATGCATATCCTTTGATGAATTTCTTGTAGTATCTGGTGTGTCCTAACGTTGCTCTTAATTGGCAGACTATTTTTGGTGCTGTTAAGTTCACAATGACTGCGATCTTTGCCGGATGCACTAGTAAGCCTTGTTTTGACACTATGTGGCCCAATAGTATCCCAAACGGTGTCCAAAATATGCATTTCTTGATATTCAGTGATATCTGGCACTGTCTTCATCGTTCCAACATTATTTGTAACACTTCCACATGGTGTTTCAACAGGCTGTAAACTGTGCAATCATCTAGGTATAATTTTAGAAACTGATGGATGAATTCTTTAAATGATGCGATAACCACTCTAGAGAATATGGCAGGTGCATTCTTTAGTCCAAACGACATGACTGTGTATTGATAAGATCCCCATTCCTCCGCGAACGTGGTCTTGTGTCTATCCTCCTGTGCTATATTAATCTGATGGTAGCATGAGAATCCATCAATGAATGAGTAAGCTTCATGCCCCCCCACATTCTCTAATACTTCATCTGTAAGTGGTTTAGGGAATGGGTCGTGTAGGCATGCATCGTTCAACTTCCTCAAGTCGACACATATCCTAATCTCTCTTCCTTGTTTCTTGTCTTGTACTACCATCGGGCTTATCCATTCTGATTCCTTGACTGGTTCGATTATGCTGACTTCGAGCATCCGGTTGATCTCCTCTTTAACTTTCTATTTATATATGGGGTTCAGTCTATATGGTCGCTGTCTAATCGGTCTCGCTTCAGGTCTAAGTGGTATCTTCATCTCTCCTAGTTCTCTTGCTATACCCTTAATCTCAGTAAATGTTGTAGGAAACAAGTCGCTGTATTCAAACAACAACTCTATGATGCTTTTTGCTGTTGGATCATCCCAGTAGTCTCCAATGCTGGCCATTTTGGGATGTTCAATTGTTTTGATGTTAAATTTCTTTACCTTGATTTGCGCAGAAATCACTTTGGATTCTATGGGTGGTCTCTCCACATCTATTTCGCCTTCTACTTTTTCAATATGAATATCGCATTGGTCATCTTCGTCTGGTGCTTCCTCCTGTACATGGTAACATGACAATAGTTCCTTGATTGTCTAATTATTCTGCTGTTGTTCTTCTGTGATAGTTTCTATTTCAGGTTCTTTAATGAATATTACTCCTCTTATCCATTTAAGGGCTGCATCTATGTTGGGGTTCTCATGCTCGAATGAGAAAGTGACTGTGAAGTTCTGCTGCAATATTCTCCATGTTGTAGTTCCTTTGCGCAATTCCTAGTATGTGTACTAGTTCGATGGTATGCCCTCTAAAGTATGTATGAAGTGATGAGGCCATTCCTCAGGTGGTGTCATTTTCCATAGCATTCTACATGCCTCCAAGTGATCCGATGGTGCTTCGTGTCCATCGTAGTTTTGTTGTTTGCTGTTTTTCTGTTCTGCGCCAAACCTTATGCACAATAACCACTTACATTGATACCGGTATGTGATAGTCTCCTTGTGTGCACCCCACCATCTTGCAGGTGTGGCCTTGAGTGCTAAATCCAGTGCTAGTAGCCTCTGGTTCTCTAAACTTCGTCTTTGTATTGTGTCAAGAATGTTTCCAAATCATTTAGTTCGTGGAAAATGGGTGGTTCTCTAATTTCTATGCCTATCCACCATACCGTGCAGTCGATTCTTGAACATCTTCTCATGGATACTTCGTGTAGTCTTTGCTGCCAATTTTCTAACCCGGTGTCTAAGTCTGTTGTGCATGAAGTGATGCTCCACCAACTGAGCACCTCGTCTGCAGTTGGGTTTACGTAATCCTCATCATGCAGAGTTGTTCTGTACAACTGGACGATCTCCTCTAAGTCCAGGCAAGTGGGTTTTATGAGCCTCTCCCCTTCTGATGGATCGAGTGGTGCTATGACTCTATAATCTATAGATTCAAATGTCATTTTCCTTGTTTTCAAGTTAATTATGGCTTGGTTGTCAAACACCCAATCCAGACCGAGTAGTGCTGGGTACGGTGTTGTGCCATATACTATTTCAATGACTTCAAAGTCCACCTTAGTGTGCACTCCATCAAGATCTACTGTTACTCCTTTCAGTCTACCTATTGGTAGGACTCTATGCTGGTTTGCTAGTTTTAATTGGACATTTGAGTATACCAATGTTGGATCTCCCATGCATTGCCAGGTCTTCTTGGGTAGCACATTCACTTTGGATCCTAGGTCTAGTATAATGTCTCCCATATTGAAATCCCCAATATTAGCATTTAGTCAAAATTCCCTACTTGTTCTTCTTCGAGTGTGTAGGTGATTGATGGTTTTTGGTTCTAGCTTTTCTTCCGTCTTGCTGCTACATTTATCTAGTATGTTTTGCAATATTTTCACAGATGAAGGATCACTTAATACTTTTATGCATGATTGCAAAAACTCTTTGATAGTACTTGTCCCTTGGGTTGCATTCCGTTGATATGATCCAACGATGGTGGCATTTCGTACTCTAGGGCTCCCTTGACTGGTTGCGCAGTTGAAGTCGACGCTGTGTACACCTTTTGAAATTCTTATCTGGCTTCCTTAAAAGTCTCCTTTTCTTTAGGCACGTTGAACTGCTTCTTGGGGTCAGTGTTCTTCTTTATCCATTGGTTCTGTGCTGGTTCCTATCGAACTGCGTCATTTCCTATTTTCGTTCCTCCATGAGTGAATATGTTGATGTTCCATCCATTGTCCCTTGCTTCGGCTAAAATCCATTCAACATTCTGATTGTTTTGGTTCCTCTTTTCCTATATCTTTAATAATAGTGTCGGGCATTCCTCTGTCTCATGATCCGATGCGCGACAATACATACAAGTCACTGGTGGAAGTGGACATTCCCATGCATAATGTTCCGGTTGCTGACAATTGTGACATGTAACTGGTCCTCTACCATGTCTGAAACCTCCTCTGGCTCAACCTCCTCCTCGGTAGCCTATGTGATCACCTCTCGGCACATTGTACTCTGGTGCCTGATTATACTGCACGGTATTGTACTGGGGCTGTGATGGGTTGTACTGTGGCTGCACGTTATTGTAGGGTTGTTGCACAATATTGTATTGCTGTTGCATAGTGTTGTATGGGGCTGGGGCCTGGTTGAACTGGGGCACTGCTTGCGCAGTCATCATTTCGACCTGTACTCTATATGCATCTGATGTTCTTTCCCGCATCAACTCCATAGTTCTGCAATCTTTGTCGTCATGGCCCACTGACTTACAAAAGGTGCAATATGAATTCTTTGGAACTGTATGGTATTTTTGCATCATCGTGCAGTGGTAAGGGTCGTGACCCGGTTTCTTGCATATTTTGCGCCATAATCCTCCCTGTGGTAGTGGGTTTGGCATACATGTGGCCATATACTGTGCGAATGTTGGGCATTCATTCTTGTGGTCTTCTTCCATTTTGCATGTGGTGCACCAAACAGATTCTCGTTTTTCCTTGTTCTTATTTTGGTTCAACTGAAATGTTAGATTCTTAAAATCCTCCTTCAATTCCTCAATAGCTAGGTCCGTCTACTAGTACTAGTTCTCTTCCAGTTGCAAGGCTGCTATAGAGCCTTTGCCTACGTTTGAAACTTTTGCTGTCATAAGGGATATTTTAGATGTGGGAGTAGTGAGTTGACAAACAGGTGCCGATGCTGCATCTCGTTCATAAGGTATTTTAACTTTCCCTTTAGTTGCTTGAATCTCTGGTCAATCTCCCATACAGACTCTCCTGGTTTCTATTTTATCTCTATCATCTCCTTCATGTACTAATCCTCTAAGCTCAACTTTTGGAACTCATTAATCAATAGCTTCTTAATGTCTTCTAGTGTCCTCGTTGTCCCAGGGGCACTGTTTGTGTCTAGACTCATGTACCAGTCTAGTGCGCGGTCTCTTAGCGTGATCTAATTGCATGAGTTTGGTGTCTTCATCAGTGATCTTTTTTTCCTCCTATATCTTTGCACAAATGAACAAGTGCTTCTCAGGATCTTCTGCTGCTTCTCCTCGAAATTCAGGTAATCTGATAGTGGGATCATGTCCTTCCATTCTAAAGACTGAACTGCTACCTCCGTCATGCGGTGTAGATCCTTGACTAATACTGCCTAAACTTGCTACTCCAGTTGTTGCTCCTATGGTAGATGTACTTCTTGCTGTCGGACTTCCTCTGAACTTCGATTGTCTAAATGGTGGTGTTCTCTTTGGTGTATTAGTCGCACATGGGTTTATGGGTTCCACACTGACATTAATATGGATAGGATGGCTACCTTCTCCTCCCGTTCTTGGGCATCTTTTTTTCTTTTCATAAGTTGCGTGCATGATTTCCTCAATCTGCTCCACAGTCTGGAGATCCTCTACCTCTTCCTCATCACTCTCCAAGACTTCCCTCACGGCTACAACTCTCTTCTTGGTATTCACCTTATATTGGTAGGGTACTCCACTATGCATCGTTCCTGATGATGCCAAGATCCACTTAAGCTGGTCATCATCCATCAAGATCGTTTCCAAGAGTTCCTCCTTCTTTCCTTTATCCTCACCTTCTTCCATCTATCCTCTCTCTGTCAGTGGTTCCCCCCTTTCCCCCATGCACATAGGGAAGTCTAGTTGTATGATTCCATTTTCATTACACCTTTGTTATATAGAAATATTTTAATAGATGTATACAGTGACCGATTGTACCTTCCTCGAGGTCCACATAGAATTCTTTCTCTGCTGCGCTGTATGACTTCGATGTGTCGACTGCAAACTCTGTGATGAAGCCTGCCACAATACTGTCAAGCCAAAAGTCAATTGCGTGGGTGAATTCATTGTTCACCTGTTGTAACTGCTCAACCTGTACTGGGGTCTAATCTAGCTGTCGGATCCGGTTCGTCACGTGGTTATCTTTAAACCTTAGTATCCACTCCTACAGTAGGTGGGGAAAATCATAGAAAAAGACTTCGTGTATATCCGTAAACACGTGTTTATCCAGATATTCATGAGGTGTGATGCTAGGGTTTCTATTGTGTTTTTGGGAAAACTCTAGCTCTTTGGTTTTCAACCAGCCTTCAATTTCTTCTTTCGTGGGGTTACAAGGTTTCAACATCCCCTTCTAGTGTCTCAATGGTCTTCTTGTTTCACTCATTGTTTTCCCCTGCACTCTATCTCATCTACTTAGTCCTCTCTTGTTCCTCTTAACACGACAACATGACCATTTGTTGGTTCTTAACTGCTCTCTTCTTCTATTTGAGTTATTGACCCAAGGTTCATATCTTTTAGGTTACCAACAAATCCTTCAAAACTATCAGCCCTTCTGGTAAACCAGAAGGCAACATAGTACACAGAATGCATTCTGCAGTCTCACTCAAGATAGCTTTAAATGGGTGGCTGTAAGACTCAGGTGTTTACAACCCAGGATTGGGTATGAGATAGGGTTTGTTAACCAGAGCCATGCACTACAGACTATGAAGGTAATCTACTTATTCCTCACGGGTACATATTTCCATTACACAGTTTACTTCCCAAGCAACATATTCATGTTCCATAACAATATATTAACTCATTTATTAAGCATAACAATTACTGCAGAAAGAAAGTAAAAATATGCATACATTCATCACATTACATAGTTATTACCATGGTTCACCCCCTCTTGGGCTACGTCCACAAATATTTGGCCCTTGGCTCTTTTATTATGGCAGTTCTGCATTTCTGGCGCCGCACACTTACAATTCCCCTCTTATGGGTAAGATATACATGAGGGGAACTAAATCACACTAGGCTCTACAACATGTGAACTAATCCTCAGATCTACCTTCTCTCCTCCATTCTAACTCAAGAACTTACAAAAATGGTACATAATAGTATTTCATAATGCCTTCCTTCATGTATTACTCCACTGGAACGATATAAGAACCCGAACCTTTACAGAACAGTAAACTTACTTTAAAAACACTAACCTAATATGAAAAACTCATTCAACCAACAACCTCTATATGATACCTGTGTATCTATATTGATACATTTTGGGATCTTCAACCTTCTTATTGAAAATTACCAAAACCCTAACCCTACCGACGTTAGGTCTTCCTCCCATGCACGTGTGTTGTTCTTCTTCCAGCTATCTCTTTCCTTGTGCACGCTTTCTTGCATGTGCGCATGCTGTTCTTTCTCCAACTGTTACTTCCATTTCTACACTCTTTCTTTCCCACGATCATCCTTCTTTCCACTTCAGCCTTGTGCCAACTGGCAGTTAAAAAAATTTGGTTAAATCAAAGAAAGTATGTTAAAATAGTCATACAACGTTTGAACATGTAGGGTTGTAAATCGATCAAGGTACCAATTCTCGTGGGGGTAAACTAACTTATGAACAATGTCCAATGACACATGAAGAAATAGAGGACATGTCACATGTTCCCTATGCTAGTGTTGTTGGTAGTTTTATGTATGCAATGGTTTACACTCAACTAGATATTTCCCATTTAATGGGAGTATTGAGTAGATACATGTCAACACCTAGGAAAGAGCACTGGACTATTGTCAAGAGAGTGTTTAGGTACTTGCGTGGCACAACAGAGTATGCGATCTGTTAACAAGGGAAACCTGAAACTGATAGAAAAGTGAATGTACATGGATTTGTTGATGTTGATTGTGTTGGATATTTTAATAGTAGAGGGTCGACCAACATATATGTGTTCAAGATGTTCATTGGAGCAATTAATTGGATGAGTAAGAGACAAGAAATGGTATTCTTTTTGACTATAGAAGTTGAATACACGACAACCACTCATGCAAGCAAAGAAGCCATATGGCTACATAGATTGTGTTCAGGGAAATGGTTTGAGCAACAAGCTACGAATATGAGTTGCAATAACCAAAGTGAAATTTTCTTGCAAAGAACCCAACTTACCAATCTAGGATGAAGCATATTGATGTACAATACCATTTCATGAAAGAAATGGTGGAAAGAAAGAAGGTTTTGTTGGAGAAGGTAGACACTTTGGAAAACATTGCAGACTCTTTGACCAAGTCTATGAGTGTGGTGAAGTTCTCTTGGTGTAGATTGGCAATGGGAATTTCTACCCTAGGTCAGTGAACATAAGTTCTGGTTTTGTTGTTTCTATAAATAAGACAACAAGTGGGAGAATGTTGGGTTGTTAAATTCTTTGCAGTGTAAACTCAGTCCAATCGACTCACTACTCGAGGTGGATCGACTAGGTGAATGTTCGACTTGATGGATAAGTCAAGTAGATGGTTAAGTCGTAGGTCAAAAGGTCAAATGAGAGGAGGTTGATAGGAGGCCAAGTAGTATCCAAATGAAATAATGACTGGTGGTTGACTAGTTCATAGCCGACTAAAGTTCGACGGGTAGTCAACTATAACAAAATCTTGAGATTCACAGGATCACAACCAATCATATGCATGGATCTGTAACCTTTTTTGGGCAACATCAATTAGAGTTTTGCATGTTGTAAGACCTAAAAATATGGTATCATGTAATATTGCAAAAGGTTAATAATAATAATCTTAAATTATCAAACTCTCAGATTCAAGAGGTGTGTAAGGGCCATGTAGATGTAAGTTGATTTGGCTACAGGGTTGTTCTTGTGTAAAAGCAAGAGAGTGGGATGAAGAATGTTTCCTAGGTGTGGAACAAGGTTAGTCATGTAAATCTTTATTCTATGAATTAATAAGACACCACGAGAGCAAGAGTTGCTCAAGGAATGCTAGTTTTCTCGGTTAAGGGTTTCCAGGGTAAAATATCTGTGTACTATGTGTTTTCCATTGATTATTTCTATTTAATTCTATCTTCTCTTTCTTGGTTTGTTTATTGTGAATGGTATTTTTCTAAAAAAAGGAGTTCCAACATTTCTCAAGAAGTTCCATCAACTCCAAAGGTATGAAACAACCTATTGATTATGTGCTTCCCCAATGGTTGGTGACAAGTGCTAGCAGCATGACTACTTTCAATATAATATGATGGATCAACCAAATTTTCAAATGTATCTAGTTCAACAAATGAAACTCGGTCAACTAATAATTTTGTTGATTTTTTTTGCTATTGATGGTGTTGTTTCTACTCCTAGTTGTTCAAATGAAATTGGACCAATTCCTTTTAGTACCTGAGGAATTGGCTCTAGGACTGGAACTAAAACTCAAGCTAGCTCAGATACTACCTTTCCTTTTGATTCAACTTAGTAAACATTCAAGCTGTTTCTTCTATTGGTTCTTGATCAACTATAACTGAGAAAACTAGTAATGGCCTCACATTTCAATAGTGCCAAACCATGCATGGATAAGGACTTCCCAATGAGACCATGTTTCTATACATTACCTAATTTCTTTCTTTCACCATTATATAACACCTTGAAGTTCTTTTCCTAGTGTGTGGCTAGCCTCCTTCAAATGACCCTTTATTGTGAGTTGTTGTAGGATGTAG
>JASDQU010819171.1:17393-35509 GCA_032191745.1 Picea mariana | reverse complement strand
AGTAGTGTAATTGTTCGATAAAGTAGCGCAACTTTGGACAAGGCTGGAGGAGGATCTGCAGGTCCAACGCTAGGACAAGGAAGAAGAGAGGATCAATGCAACGATCCAAGAACTCAAACAGAGGCAGAAGACCATATCAATTCCAGAATGAGTCAAAGGGATGCAAGATCTGAAGAAGATGTAGGCAGAACTTATCACTATGCAAACACAGAAACAGGAGCGTCAGGCTCAAATAGAACCATTGCAGGAACGGTTAGCAGAAGTACTCGCACAGGCAGAAGGAGCTAGAACAAAGATAGCACAGACACAGGCAAAATGTGCAGGATTATTGAACGACGAAGTGGTAGTTCAGGTAGTGGATACCATTAAGGAGAAGACCATGCAGGCACTGACAAAAGCAGCAGAGCTGAAGGAAAAGTTCTAGACGATCACGGAGGATATCGAGGCAGCTCAAAAATATTAGGTGACTCAAGACGAGTAACATGTGAGTGTTAGGGGCTTGTTGGCACCAGGCCTAAGTGGAAAGAAGGATGATCGTGGGAAAGAAAGCGTGCAGAAATGGAAGTAACAGTTGGATAAATAACACCACGCACGCATGCAAGAAAGCATGCATAAGGAAAGCGACAGCTGGAGGAAGAACAACATGCGTGCATGGGAGGAAGACCTAACTTCGGTAGGGTTAGGGTTTTGGTAATTTTCGATAAGAAGGATTAAGAGCCCGAAATGTATAAATATAGATACATGGGTATCATATAGAGGTTGTTGGTTGAATGAGTTTTACATATTAGGTTAGCGTTTTTACAGTAAGTTTATTGTTTTGTAAGGGTTCGGGTTATTATACCATTCCAATGGAGTAATACATGAAGGAAGGCATTATGCAATATTGTTATGTACCATTTTTGTAAGCTATTGAGATAGAATGGAGGAGAGAAGGTAGATCTAAGGATTAGTTCATAGGCTGTAGAGCCTGGTGTGATCTAGTTCGCCTCAGATAGATCTTACCCATAAGAGGGGAATTGTAAGCGCGCGGCACCGGAAATGAAGAACTGCCATAATAAAAGAGCCAAGAGACAACTCTTTATGGACGTAGCCCAAGAGGGGGTGAACCACGGTAATAACTGTGTAATGTGATGAATGTATTCATCTATTTACTTTCTTTCTACAGTTATTCTTATGCTTAATGAATGAGTTAATATATTGTTATGGAACATGAATATGTTGCTTGGGAAGTAAATTGTGTAATGGAAATATGTACCCGTGAGGAATAAGTAGATTACCTTCATAGTCTATAGTGCATGGATATGGTTAACAAACCCCTATCTCATACTCAATCTTAGGCTATAAACACCTAAGTCTTACAGCCACCCATTTAAAGCTATCTCGGGTGAGACTGTGCAGTGCATTATGTGTACTGTGTTGCCTTCTGGTTTACCAGAAGGGCCGATAATTTTGGAGGCTTTGTTGGTAACTTGAAAGATATGAACCTTGGGTCAATAACTCAAATAGAAGAAGAGAGCTATTAAGAACCAACACTGCCTGATCTCTCTTGATATCCATTCCCAATATGAAGTTAGTGAAATTGAGATCCTTCATGTCAAATTTGGAGGATAGATGTGTCTTCAACTCCTTCATTGCATTCATGTTGTTTCTGACCAACAACATATCATCGACACACAAGACTACATATATGAAATGACCACCTTCTTCCTTGGAATATACACAGTGATCAACCTTTCTTCACATAAATCCAAAACTAAAGATGTATGTGTCAAAATTTTGGTACCACATCCTTGGTGATTACTTTAGACCATAAAGGGATCTTTTCACTTTCTACACCAACTCTTTCTTTCCCTTTACTACAAATTCTACAAGTTGTTTCATGTAGATTTCTTCTTCTAGGTCCCCATGTCGGAATGTTTTCTTCACATATGTTTTCTCTATCTCAAGATCAGATGTTGCAACCAATTATATTATTACTCTAATGGAATTTAATTTCTCAATAGGAGAAAAAATCTCACCGAAGTTGACTCCCTCGACTTGGTAATACCCTTTCACTATCAGTTGAGCTTTCAACTTCTCGACTTAACTTGTTATGTTCAATTTTTTCTTAAAAAAACACTTGCTACCTACAAGTTTCCTTCCATTAGGTAGCTCTACCAAATCCCATGTCTCATTATTATGCAAGGATTCCATTTCTTCAACCATGACATCCTTCCATAGTTTACCCTATGTCAAGTCGATTGCCTATGTTGGTCTTATTTATATATCCTGTCTGAGTTCGCATGGAGTGACCTAGGGTTCATATCTGTTCGGGGTTCCAACAAAGCCTCTAAAACTATCGGCCCTCCCGTTAAACCAGAAGGCAACGCAGCACACCGAGTGCAATGTGTCATCTCACCTGAGATAGTCTTAATGGATGGCTACAATACTCATGTGTTTGTGGCCCAGGATTTAGTAGGAGATCCGAGAACTATATGTTATGGTTTCTATTGTAACTTATTAATGTACTGCAATATCATTCACAATTACACATGAAATATAACAACTCATTCATTTAGAATATTAATATCTATTGAAGACAATAAAGAAATACATGCATTCAATCACATAACACAAGTGTTACCATGGTTCACCTGCCCTGGGCTATGTCCACAAAGATCTGGCTCTTCTCTCTTTTATTATAGTCCTTCTGACACTATAGCGTCGCGAGCTTTACAACTCTTCTCAGTCGGGTTGAGATCTATTATGAGGCAGACTAGATCGCACCAGGCTCCACAGCCTGCGATCTAACCCTCAATATCTACCCTCCTCGTTCCTCTCTAGCTCAATAGCTTACAAAATTAGGTCATACAACAAAATATTACATAGCATCTGCTTCCTCACATCTGACTCTTTGTTGAGTACATTTTTATGCTTCCTTTCACTCTATAAACTATACTTGTGCCTCCAAAAACCATCCATTTTACCTTCATATCATTCCATATTTTCCATAAAATAGCTTATGCAATGTACATTTATCATTCTTTAGCTTAAGAATTGAATTTTCAAATTTTTGGCATTAAAATTAAAAATTTATCAGAAATTACAGGATTTGACTAAATCCCGTAATTGCTCCTAGGTTCATGTACTTGCAGAATAGCTGGGCAAAATCTGATACTTGGGTCATGATCCTTGATGTACAAGGATGGATTATTACTGATCAGCTTCAAGAGCTGAGCTTTCCAAGTGTCTGGTCAACACTGGTCAAACAGGGCCACTTCAGCAGAAAAGACCCTATTTTAGCATAAAATCATGGACAGTTTTAGATTTTCTTGGGATTTGTTCATATTTTATGGATCTGAAGGGGGTATTCAACCTTCCCAACATATTTTGTGGATATGAACATGATCTTTAGGAGGTTTATTAGAATTATTAGTTTCAAAACTCTTGTATAAATACTCTAAGACATAGACTAGTATGACACCCTTGATGTGACTGAAGAAACTTTGAATTTGCAATCTTGAGATCAGTTCTTTGTTTTGTTCTTGATAATGTCTATGATATGATGATGTGAATGCTGCTGGAAGTTCCTTCTTAGCTGAGACGACTCAAGTGTACAAGTGAATCATTGGAGGGCCCCCTTTTCTAAACTAGTACACTCTTCCTTTATGTTCTTTTCAAGTAATCTGTGATACATGTTTTAGATCAGATCTTGCTGTAGATGAGTTTTATTCATATCTTTGTTGTAGTTAGATGAATTCCATAGTTAAGTAATCTTCTTAATGTTTCAAAGACTTAGTCATGTTGTGAATGATTTCTTGAATAATAATTCAATGTGTGGTTTGCTTTCAAGCATTAGGATGATCATAAATGCTTTTTGAGTTATTTACGCTTTCAGTACTTTTTATTTAACAAGAATTGGTGAAGATTGCTAATGAATGAAAGAAAACAATGAATGCATCTCTTGAATAAGAGTTTTGTCTTTCTAGAATTGATAAGCCTCTGAGCTAGTTTTTGNTGTTTATTACTGTCGTGAGATCTATGAAAAGGACTTATGCACAGAATCTTAGCATCTCCTCCATATTCAGCTCTTAGAATAGGTTTTGGTTTATTCCCATTGAAAGAATAAAATTTAACTCTAAATCCATATATTTTGGATGTGCCTCTAAGTCTTACAAACACCGGATTGACAATCATTTGCACTCTAATTTACATCAATAGATTGGAGCCTAACACTCTTCATATTCTTCTCTCTTTATCAATCAACAACTAGTAAATAACTCTCTGCTATGATACCTAGGTATCTATATTTATACGTTCCTGGCTCTTCAGCCATTACAATACATTGCAAAAACCCTAACCCTAACATCGTTAGGTCTTCCATGCATGTCTGTGTTGATTTTCCTTCCAGCTATCGCTTTCCTTATGCATGCATTATTTCCCAAAATCCCATTTCTTTCTTCTTTGGCTTGCTTCCAATAGGCCCCCAACATTGACATGTCGCTCATCTCGAGCCACCTATCCTTTATGCGCTTCGTCGACCTCCCTGGCAATCGCCTGGAACTTCTCCTTGAGCTTTGTTGCTTGTGTTTGATCCTGCGCAGTCTTCTCCTTGAGTGCGTCTACTGTCTAGACTAAAATATCGTCATTGATCAACCCTGTGCATTATTCTTGGGTTTGTGCCATATAGGTATTGGCTTCCTTTGTCTATGCAATGACTTATGCTACTTGCTCCTGAAGTGGTTCCATTTGAGCCTGACGATACCTCTTCTGCGTCTACGTAGTGGTAAGTTTTGTCTCTAGCTTATTCATATCTTGGGCCCCTTTGACGTGCTCTGTGATGGGCATTGTCTTATGCCTCTGCTTGCGGTCCTGGTAGCTGTGCTTATCCTTTATTCTTCCTTGTCCCACCGCTGGACTTGTTGACCCTCTTCTAGCTTCGTCCACAGCTACACTGCTTTATCAAACAAGTCATCTTTTGTGATGACTTGTTTCTCTATCTCTTGTAGTTTATTTGTTGCCTCTTACTTCTATTGCTCCCTTACCTCTGGTGGAGTGGTAGGTGTGAGTTGCTCATGAAGATTCTCGATCTCCTTTTGATATTGATCGATTGCCTACGCAATCTCATCAATATTTTTTGTTGCTATGAACTTGACCCTCTGCATGGTTTTTGGAATCTTTTCATAAGTTCCGGTCACTTTTTTTTCCAATCCATTCGCGCGCTCCCTCTCCTCTTGGGTCTCGAGCTTGGCCTGCTCATATATCAATTCCAGTGCATCCCATTTATCCTTTCCATGTTGTAATTTGGTTGTGTCTATGCGTTCATGAGTATATAATTCTTGGGTAACGCTACCCTGTAATTTATGTAGAGCGTTGGATGGTATCTGTGGAAATACCAATTGGAGTTTAGATAAGTCCTTTAGGGGTGTCTGCCCCATGATCTCATCCATGCGCAACATGATGGGTGTAATGTGGAATGTTGCACTCGATTGCGGTATTGTGTGGACTGTATCTCTCTCACTTGCTTCAGGTTCTTCTCATGTCTATGATGTTGATGGCCATGTTCCTATGTTGTTTCCTGCTGCCTGCGCTTCCCCGATCTGTTGGAGGAGTTTTCGCATGTCTGCGAGCTCTTCTTGAATTTATTCCCTGTGGTGCGCATCATTGTCAAAATCCTTGGATGTACGATCCTAAACCATTTGGGATATCATTTCTACATCATTCTTTGTGATCGTGTATTCTGGGGGTGTTCTTTGCACCTTCATCTTCTTGCGTGCACCCCCCATATGAGTAGTTGGTCTCTTGGTCAGG
Organism: Picea mariana; assembly: GCA_032191745.1. Classification (NCBI taxonomy): domain Eukaryota; kingdom Viridiplantae; phylum Streptophyta; class Pinopsida; order Pinales; family Pinaceae; genus Picea; species Picea mariana. Next base: position 29,719 of record JASDQU010819171.1, on the reverse strand, counting down.
CCTGGTTCTTGTGGATTGGGACTTGGTGTAGTCCCCTTCACTGTCTTGGCTTGTTTTTGTTGTACTTGGGCCAATTGCGTATTATTCTTCTTCCCCTTCTGGGTCCCCGTCTTAGCTGTCCCTTCGTTCATCTGCTTTATTTTGTTCAAGCTTGTCCTTCGTTTCTTGGGCACTAGGACTTCCTGAGTCCATGTTTCTTCCTCCCCTGAATCCTCTTATGTTGTCCCTGCAGGTATGTCTTAGGTGAGGATTGGGATCTTCTAGTCATCTTCCCAATATTTGATAACCATTGCAATGTCACCCTCCATGATGCAGTAGCATAGTTGTAGCCATTGCTTGTTGGTGTCCTTCCGCACTTGGATCAACATCGCATGTCGAGTGGCCTTGAAGCTAGATATGTCTTGATAGTATGCCGCAAAGGTATCCTTCGAATACAATTGTGTTCATCTTCCTATGCTTGGCGACTGACGTAGCACCAAGTGATAAATATCTCGCTCCATGATTCATCATGGGTCTGGTGGAGAAAAATGTGTAATCCGGTTCCTTCCATCCCATGATGGCTATCAGCATGAGTAGCCATGAATAATGAAATTATGTTCCCAGGTCCTGTGCATCCTTGCAGTCATCCAAAAATAGATTCAAAAGATAAGGGGCCCAGCTGACAATGGTGCCCTCAGCACACTGAGCTGCAACTATGACGACCCCCACCAAGACTTCCTCCTTGCAGCATTTCTTAGCAACTTGCAAGCCATGATTCCGATTTTCGTCGCATCATCACTAATCCATTTGATGATGATTCCTCACGTCCCCCTTTCAGTGCCAAATTTATTTTTTATCTCCTCTACAAGTTCTTTCTCTTTTGTTTTGTTGTCGAGAAATTGCACAGGATCCATGCCCCGGGATGGGAACCTTGTAATGTGTGCAATGACCTCTACATCTATCAAGATGATCTTGTCCAACCATATATCCACACCATGTTGGACTGCCATCAATTGTTTGATGCAATTGCTTACATATTGTCCTCTGCCAAATTATGGTAGCTCTAGCAGACCTAAGCTCCCCATTTTTTCTAGTCCTATTGCCCACTGGAGTGGTTGATCAACTAGTTTCCCCAATGGATCTAGGCCCATAGTCTGTAGGTAGACTCTCTTTGCGAACTCTGGGAACTTGTCCATGTCCGTTACATCATGGTCCAAGTATTTTAGCTTCTCGACATGACCTAGCAAGTCTGATTTCACATGTACCCCTTCTGGTATATGCAGTAGAACAATGGTTGCGACGGGTTGCTTGCTTGGTGACCTAGGTACCTGTTGCTTGTCCTTTTTTGGTAGTGGCTAGCTCGAGGTTATAGCCTCCACTTATTGTACTTTAGCATACCATTCTGGCTAGCTCATCACATCTTCCACTGTTCCTTCTTGTGGGTAGTCTAACATGGTTGTTTGAGATTTTTCTGGCTCAATTGTTGCTTCCTAATTTGTAGTCATCCCATTGACTCTCAAAGCTCCTTTGTGGTTCTCTGGTTGTGCATCCTTCGGGGTTCTTGTGCCATAGTTTTGTTGCTCCTATTATTATGTCAGCATATCAACATCCATGCCCTCAGGTGCTTGTTGTTGGGTTTCTTCTATCACGGGTGTGGGGTTTATCAATATTGTATCTGGTGACGACATTTCGTCGACGTTGACGACCTCTAGCGGTTGTTGCTCACCCTCCTGCGATTGCACATGTGCCCTAGTTCTAACTCTGGAGTGTCTGGTAGCCTGGAATAGTTCTTCTTTCTTTGGTGGTGCCATGGCAGTGAATGTCAATCGGTCTCTGAACTTCATAGCTTCTGCAACCTCTACGAACTTCGTTATGCGCTCTATAGGTTCTATCGCTCTCTATCTTATCTTGTCTTTCACTAAGTTGTTTTCTCCCATGTTCGTGATTTGTATGGGCATCGTATGAAGCTTGTCGAAGACGCTACCTTTATTATGGATTCGATGAACCTCTGGTTCCTTCATACTTTCCATTACTCTCCTTCGTCGTCTCCATTTGGTGCGATTAATGCGACGTCCCTTGGGTCCTTTCCGGCATTCAATTCCACATGCCTTCATCATTTCGTACTGCTTTTTTCATCGTTAATTTTCCCGCTTGTTTCCATTTTGACCTGGTCATTGGTCTTATCCTCATCGGGTTTGTATTTCAATCATCCATACTCCTTCTCCGTTCAACGCATTGTACCTTTGTTGGTACCTTTGTTTTTGTTTTTTTTACTTCACGGTGACTTGTCAAGTTGTGGGTGGACAACTGTCCTTGTACAGCTTCAGTCAGCTTTCGTTGATCATCCCTCTGATTTTTTCACTTGCTAAGTATTTCATTTATACAGCTCCCCCATCTATGACAGTTTTTACTTCGTACGGTCCTAACCAGTGCATTCTGAGTTTTCCTGGGTGTTGAATGCATTTACTGTCATACATCAACACTAAATATCCTTCCTTGAACGTTTTCTTCTTGATGTGTCTATCATGCCAAGATTTGTCCCTTTCTTTCTAAACTTGTTGGTGGAACCCTACTATGATCCGCTCTTCCTCCATGGTCATCAACTGATTTGGTCTCTCTTGTATTGCGCCTCGTTCTGTCATGTGTGTAATTGCTGCTACGCGCAAACTAGGTACCAGAAACTCTAATGGCGCCACTGCTTCTTGGACATATACCATTTTAAATGGCATGTGCCCTATCAACTTCTTGCACATGGTCATGTAAGCCCACAATACTGTTGGTATTTTGAGGTCCCAATCATCCCTGTTGACATTACAGATCTTTGTCAATGCATTCTCAAGGATTTTGTTAAATGTTTCTACTGTTCCATTTACCTGTGGGTGATATGGTGTGCTCTTCTAATGATGAACTTCGAACTCTTCAATCATAGCGTTGATAGTGTTGTTAATGAAGTGTGTGCCTTGGTCACTCATCAAAACTCTTGGGCATCCAAATCTAGTGATCACTTGTTCAAATAGAAAGTGTGTTGTTGTTTTTGTGCTGCAATCCTTCACTGGTGTTGCTTCCACCCATCTTGTAAGGTATTATATCGCGGTGATAATGTACCTTGCTTCTGTTCTTTTTGTTGGTGGGTTGATCGGTCCCACAAATTCTATTTCCCATTTGTCAAATCCTTGCAATGTTACCTATGGTCGTAATGGAATCTCATACCTTCTATTGGGTTTACCAGCCCTTTAAAAGACATCGCATATCTGGCAGTATTCCTTCGAGTCTCTATGAATGGTCGTCCACCATAGTCTTGCGCACAATACCTTATGCGTGGTAGCTTTGCCTACGTAATGTCCTCCTACTATTCCCGCATGGGCTTCTTATAAAATTCTTGGTCTTTCGTGTTCTAACACATATCTTTGCAAGATGTTATCTGCACCCATTTTGCATAAGTGTCCTGTGATTAGTTGATAGTCTGCAGCCCGGACTACCAGGTTTTTCTTCTGCGCAGTGTTATATTCATGTGGCGCAGTACTTGTGCTCAAGTACTGAATGATATCTACAAAGTATTCATTAGAAATATGGACTGAAAATAACTATGCATCCGAGAAGTTGTCCTCTAAATTCGTAGGTTATTCTCCATTTGTGACCCTTGATAGGTGGTTAGGTCCTGCATTCAATTTTCCTGGCTTGACTATTACTTCAAAGTCAAATTCTTGAAATAGTAGTAACCATCGACAAATTCTCCCCCCCCAACACTGGCTTGTTGACTAGGTATTTAAGGGTTGAGTGATCTGTGAACATTTTAAAGTTTTTTCCCAATAAGTAATGTTTGAACTTTTGCAGTGTGTAGACCATATCTAGGCCTTCCCTCTCTGTGTGGTTATAGTTTTGTTCTGATTCTGATAGCTTTTTGCTCGCAAATGCTATAGGGTGATCCAAATCTCCCGCTCCTAGATATACCAAGATAGCTCCAAGTGCTATGGTTGATGTGTCTACATGTATGTAGAATGTCTTTTCCCAGTCTGGAAATACTAGTATTGGCACGGTGACCATATTTTCTTTCAGCATATCCAGACCGTGTTGACAATCGTCGTTCCACTGAAACTTTGCATCTTTCCTTATTACAGTTTCTCCATTGGCACGGTAATTTGCGTGTACCCTTTGATAAACTTTATGTAGTATCTCGTGTGTCCCAATGTCTCTCTTAGTTGGCAGATGTTTTTTGGTCGTGGCAAGTTAACAATTACTGCAATCTTTGCAGGATCTACTAGTAAGCCTTGTTTGCATACTATATGTCCCAGTAGTATCCCAAACAGTGTTTTGAATATGCATTTTTTTATTTTTAATGATATCTGGCCTTACCTGCATATTTCTAACATCAGGCTAAATAATTCTACATGGTCTTTCAACAAACTATAGACGGTCCAATCGTCCAAGTATACCTCTAGAAATTGGTGGATGAATTTCTTAAACGCGACTATGAATACTTTGGAGAATATTGTTGGTGCATTGTTCAGTCCAAATGGCATGATTGTGTACTGGTAGGATCCCCATTCTGTAGAAAACATGGTCTTGTATATGTCTTCCTGGGCTCTCCTGATCTAGTGGTAACCAGAGAATCCATCAGTGAATGAGTAAACTTTGTGTCCTCCTACGTTCTCCAACACTTCATCCGTGAAAGGTGTAGGGAACGGGTCATGTAGGCATGCATCATTCAACTTCCTCAAGTCGACGCATATCCTTATCCCTCCTTTTGTTTTCTCTTGAACTACCATTGGGTTTATCCACTCTGATTCTTCCATGGGTTCTATGATTCCAGCTTCGAGCATCCTGTTGATCTCAGCTTTGACTTTCTACTTATAGATCGAGTTCAATCTGTATGGTCGTTGTCTGATCGGTCTCGCTTTAGCTCTCAGTGGTATCTCCTGCTATACCCTTCATCTCTGTAAATGTTGTGGGAAACAGGTCATTGTATTCGTGTAGTAGCTCTGTTATGCTTTCTACTATTTTCTCATCCCAGTAATCTCCAATGCTGGCCATTTTGGGATTCTCAATTGTCCCAATGTTAACTTTATTCACCTTGATTGGCACAGTAATGACTTCTAATTCTATCGGTAGACCCTCCACTTCTCTTTTTCATTTCACTTCCTCGATCTGAATATCGTGCGGGTCATCTTCATCTAGTGCTTCCTCCTGCACATGGTAACATGACAACAGTTCTTTGATTGTTTGTTTGTTCCGTTGTTTCTCTTCTTTTATGAGTTCAACTTTTGGTTCCTTGATGAATACCACCCCTCTTATATGTTTAAGAGTTGCATCTATGTTGGGGTTCTCATGCTCAAATGAAAAAGTGACTGTAAAATTATGTTGCAATACCGTCTGCATTGCAGTTCCTTTGTGCAGTTCCTGGTTTGTATACCAGTTCGTCGGTATACCCTCTAGAGTGTGTATAAAATGATGAGGCCATTCCTTTGGGAGTGTCATTTTCCACAACATTATGCACTTCTCCAAGTGTTCCGCTGGTGTCCCCTATCCATCATAATTATGTTGCTTGTTGTTTTTGTGTTCTGCGCCAAACCTTATGCGCAGTAATTGCTTACATTGGTACCAATCTATTATTGTCTCTTTGTGTGCTCCCCACCATCTTGTAGGTGTGGCCTTGAGAGCTATATCAAGTGATAAGAGTCTATGATTCTCTAAAACTGCATCTTTGTACTGTGCCAAGAATGCTTCTAGATCGTTTATTCTGTGGAAACTGGGTGGTTCCCTTATCTTTGTGCCTACCCATCTTATTGCACAGTCTATTCGTGCACATCTTCTCTTGGAAAATTCTTGTAGCATTTGTTTCCAGTTCTCTAAACCAGTATCTAAGTTTGTCGCACATGAAGTAATGCTCCGCCAACTGAGTATTCCATCTGCAGTTGCATTCACGTAATCCTCATCATGTGTAGTTGTTCTGTATAGTTGGATGATTTCCTCTAATTCTAAGCAAGTGGGTTCTACAAACCTTTCCCCTTCTGATGGGTCTAATGGCGCGATGACCCTGTATTTTCTTGACGCAAACGTCATTTTTCGTGTTTTCAAATTGATTATAGCCTGGTTGTCAAATGCCCAATCCAAACCAAGCAACGTTGGATATGGTGTTGTGTCATCCACTGTTTCAATTACTTCAAAGTATGCTTTAGTGCACACTCCATCCAGATCTACTGTCACTACTTTCAGTCTATCGATTGGTAGGAATCTGTGTTGGTTTCTTAGATTCAGTTGCACAGGTGAATATCCTAATGTAAGCTCTCCCATAAATTGCCATGTCTTCTTTGGTAATACATTAAATTCAGATCCTAGATATAGTATAATATCTCCCATGTTGAAATCTCCAATGTTGGCATTCAGTCTGAACTCCCTACTTGTTCTTCTCCTTGTATGTAAGTGATTGACTATTTTTTGTTCTATTTTTCCTTTCGTCTCTATACTACATCTTTCTAATATGTTTTGCAATATTTTGACAAATGACGGATCATTCAATACTTTTACACATGATTGCAAAAATCCTTTGATTGTACTTACTAGTCCGGTGGGTTGCATTCCGTTGGTATGATCCAATAACAAAGGCATCTTGTACTCTAGTGCTTCCTTTCTTTGTTGCGCAGTTGAAGTCGACGCAATGTCATCCTTCTGAAATTCTTGTTTGGCTTGATTAAATATCTCCTTCTCATTTTGCGGGTCGAACTGCTTCCTTGGTTCGGTTTTCTTCTTCACCCGTACTAGCTCTTGTCGAACTGCGTCATTTCCTATTTTAGCTCCTCCACGGGTAACTATGTTGATATTTTTTCCTTCATCCCTCACTTCAGCTAAAATCCACTGAACATTTTGGTTGTTCTGGTTTCTCTTTTCCTGGATCTTTACTAGTAATGTCAGACATTCCTCTGTATCATGATACGATGTGCGACAATACATACGAGTTGTTGGTGAAAGTGGACATTCCCTTGCATAATGTCCTGGTTGTTGGCAATTGTGGCATACCACTGGTCCTCTACATCTTCCAAAACCTCCTCTCGCTCATCCTCCACCTCTGTAGCCTGCTAGATCTCCTCTCAGCGTGTTATACTGAGGCCCCTAATTGTACTGTGTGGTATTGTATTGAGGTTGTGATGTGTTGTACTACAGTTGTGTGGTATTATATGGTTGTTGTGCAGTATTATACTGCTATTGTGCAGTGTTCTATGGGTCTGAAACTTGTTTAAATTGTGGTGTGGCTTGCCCAGTCATCATTTATGTCTTCACTTTATATGCATATGATGTCCTCTCTCACATAAAATCCATAGTTCTACAATATTTGTCATTATGGCCCACTAACTTGCAAAATTTGCAATATTAACTCTTTGGGACTGTCTAGTATTTCTGCATCATTGGGCAGTGATATGGATCATGGCCCAATTTCCTACAGATTTCGCACCATATTCCTCTTGTTGGTAATGGATTTGGCATTCCTGTTGCCATATATTGCACAAATGTTGGGCATTTGTTCTTGTGGTGTCCTTTCATCCTACATGTAGTACACCAAACGGCTTCTTGTTTGTCCTTACTTTTATTATGGTTTAGTTGGAATGTTAAGTTATTCAAATCCTCCTTCATTTCTTTGATGGTTGGATCTGTCTGTTGATATTGGTTTTCTTCAAGTTGTAGGGCTGCCTACAGAGCCTCTGCCTGCGTCTAAAACTTATGTTGTCGCAATGGGTATTTTAAGTGTGGGAGCAGTGGATTGATGAACAGGGGCCTATGTTGCATATCGTTCATGAGATATTTCAAATTTCCCTTCAGTCGTTTGAATCTCTGTTCAATCTCCCATACATATTCTCCTAGTTTTTGTCTAATCTCAATCATCTCGTTCATGTATTGATCTTCTGAACTTGGCTTCTGGAACTCGTTTATCAGTAGTTTCTTGATGTCTACAATTGTTTTGGTTGTCTCTGGTGGATTGTTTGTAGCTAAACTCATATACCAATCTAGTGTGTGATCCCTTAATGTAATTGCTAGTTGTGTCATTTTAGTATCTTTGTTTGTGATCTGTTTTGCTTCCCAAATCTTCTCACAGATGAACAAATGTTTTTCCAGGTCCTCTGATGCTTATCCTTTAAATTCTGGTAACGTGATGGTGGGATTGTGTCCTGCCATTCTAAATGTTGAACTACTACCTCTGCGTGGTGTAGATACTTTACTAGTGTTTCCTAAACTGGCTCTTCTAGTTGTTGTTCCTTGTGTATATGTACTTCATGTTTTCTTTCTTCTCCTGAAATTCAGTTGTCTAAATGGTGGTGTTTTCTTTGGTGTATTAGTCGCACATGAGTTTATGGGTTGCACACTGATATTAATATGGATAGGATTGCTACCTTCTCTTCCCATTCTTGGACCTCTCATTTTCCTCTCATACATTGCGCTCGGGATTTCCTCAATCTTCTCCATAGCCTAGAGATCCTCTACGTCTTCCTCATCACTCGCCAAGCCTTCCCTCGTGGCTATGGCTCTCTTCTTGGTATTCTTCTTGTATTGGTCTGGTACCCCGCTACATGTCTTTCCAGTTGTCACCATGATCTGCTTGATCTAGTTGTCATTCATCATGATTGGATCCAAGGGTTCCTCCTTCATTCCCTTATCCTTTCCTCCTTCCATTTCTCCTTTTTCTGTCAGTGATTCCCCCCTTTCCCCATGCACGCAGGGAAGTTTATTTGTCTTACTCCATCGTCATTACTCCTATGTTGTATAGCAGTATCTTAATAGAAGTATACATCGATCTAATGTACCTTCCTCAAGGTCTGTGTATAAACTCTTGCTCCGCTGCATTGTAGGACTTCGCTATATCTACTTCAAACTCTGTTATAAAGCCTGCTACAATATTGTTGAGCCAAAAATCTATTGTGCGGGTGAATTTATTGTTCACTTACTGTAACTACTCAATTTGTACTTGGGTCCATTCTAATTGTCGGATCCATTTTGTTGTGTGGGTATGCTTCAAATTTAGTATCCACTCCTGTAATAAGTTTGGAAAGTCACTGAAAAAGACTTCATGCAAATCAGTAAACACGTATTTCTCAAGATATTTGCGAGGTGTTACTCTAGGGTTTCTGTTAACATTTTGTAAAATTTCCATATCTTTTGTCCTTAGCAAGCTTCTGATCTCTGCTTTTGTGGGATTCCATGGTCTCAACATCCCCTTCTAGTAGTTCATTAATTTCTCCGCAGATCTTACGTACCTTTCAACCTATCTCATCTACTAAATCCTCTATTGTTTCTACCAACGGCAACGGAACCATTTGTTGGTCTTATTTATATATCCTGTCTAAGTTCACATGGAGTGACCCAGGGTTCATGTCTGTTTGGGGTTCCAACAAAGCCTCTAAAACTATCAACCCTCCTCGTAAGCCAGAAGGAAATGCAGCACACCGAGTGCACCGCATTTTCTCACCCAAGATAGTCTTAATGGGTGGCTACAATACTCATGTGTTTGCGGCCCAGAATTGAGTAGGAAATCTGAGAACTGTATGTTGCGGTTTATATTGTAACTTATTAACATACTGCAATATCGTTTATGATTACGCAGGAAATATAAAAACTCATTCATTTAGCATATCAATATCTATTGAAGATAATAAATAAATACATGCATCCCATCACATAACACAGGTGTTACTGTGGTTCACCCCTACTAGGCTACATCCACAAAGATCTGGCTCTTCGCTCTTTTATTATAGTCATTCGGACACTACAATGCCACACACTTTACAACTCTTCTCAATCGGGTTGAGATATATTATGAGGTAGACTAGATCGCACTAGGCTCCACAGCCTGCGATCTAACCCTCAAGATCTACCCTCCTTAGTCCTCTCTAGCTCAATATCTTACAAAATTAGGTCATACAGCAAAATATTACATAGCACCCGCTTCCTCACATCCGACTCTTCATATTCTTCTCTCTTTATCAATTAACAACTAGTAACTAACTCTCTGCTATAAGACCTAGGTATCTATATTTATACGTTTCTGGCTCTTCAGTCATTACAATACATTGTAAAAACCCTAACCCTAATGTTGTTAGGTCTTCCATGCATGTGTGTGCTTCTTTTCCTTCCAGCTGTTGCTTTCCTCATTCATGCCTTCTTTCCCAAAATCGCCTTTATTTCTGCTTTGTCATGCTTCCAATAGCCTCCCTAATCGACCTAGGCTCATTACAAGTGGAAAATAATACAAATGTAGAATGGAAATTGGGTGGACTATATCTTTCAGTTGATTTATTTACTTGCTTAGACCTCCTTACAACCCCAGTCAATGGTTTCACCCCTTCATCTGATTCAGTCAACTCGTCTGAATCATGTCCTTCGTTCCTCAAATAAAGTACCAACTTCTCTAGTTCTTTCTTCATTTAAGCCTCTTCAATATTGAAATTTCCTTTGAATTCCCTAAAGATCACATCTTGAATGTAAACTATTTTCCTCAATACTAGATCCCATATCTTGTATCCTTTCATTCCATCCATGTACCTAATGAAAATACACTTGATTTCCTTATTGTCCAATGTGTTCCTCTTTTCCTTGGAACATGCACAAATGCATCACAACCAAAAACTTTGAGATGTGAAAGAAAATGATTCTTACCAAACCATAACTCATGTGGAGTTAAGTCAACTAGCATTGATGAAGGAGACATATTTCCCAAATATCGTGCAGTATCAATTGCCTCTACCCAGAATTATTGTGTGAGCTCGACACTACTAAGCATGCCCCTTGCCTTTTCCATCAACGTCGTGTTCATTCTTTCAGTAACTCCATTATGTTGTGGAGTATATGGTGTGGTGTTTTTGTATGCTATGTCACATTGCTTGCATAAATAATCAAACTATTCACCACAGAATTCAACTCCATTATCAGTTCTTGGCACCTTGATATTTTTCTCTATATGTTTTTCCACAAATGATTTAAACTTTTTGAACTTATTGAAAACCTCAAATTTATTCCTTGGGAAATATAGCCATGTATTCCTATAGAAATCGTCTATGAAGGAAACATAATATATAGATCCACCTAGTGATTGTTGGGTATGTGTTATATTCTTTGCATGAGTAGTAGTGTTTGTGTTTCATTGGGCACACAGGGGGGTGTAGGGGGGAGATAGCCCCATGCATGGGGTTTTGGGGGCAATGCCCTGAAGAAAAATTGTTTGCCTCGATAAATGTTTCACATTTTTGCCTCATTTTTCATGTAGCCTCAATTTTCGTGTCCATTGTTGGGCAGTTTATTGGCTCATCGTTTTTGCCGATGGTTTTCTATTTCCAGTTAAGGAATTAGGGTTGTTGACTAATCTAGGTCATTAGGTTAGGGTTTTTGAGATCATTGTCTCCTATATGTATATTGTATTGTAAACAATGTATCAATATGAATGAATATAGAATATGATGGTTTTCCTAGTTTGGGTTTCCAGGGGAAAAATCTCTGTGTAATGTTTGTATTTGTCACTGTATCTTTTCTATTTTTTTACTGAAAATATGTTTGCAATAAATATTGTACAAGGTTAAAATCTACATTTGGTTTCAGAGCTTTGTTGGATTCAGGGGGATTCCTTTGTGGTCAAGGGTTTCGTTGGGGATTGTGATAAGCCTTGTTACAGTGAGAGATCTGTGGTATTTATTTTTCAAGTAAAAAGAAATGGAGAGAAATTCGAAAATGGAGATCGAGAAGTTTAATCGCCAAATTTTTGAGCTGTGGAGCTCAAGATGGAAGATTTGTTGGTGGACAGAGAATAGTGGATCACGGTAGATGCAGGTACTGCACCTACAAGAACTTCAGTAGATGACTAGAAGTTTGATGAAGTGGTCTCATCCTTGTTGTCGGAGGAGAAGAGACGGAAGAATATGGAAGGACAAAGCACAGATGCATTATTTGCAAGAGGACGTTCCAAGGAAAGAAATAGATCTAAGTTCTCAAGTGGGAGATATAAATCTAAGGGTAGATCTAAATCTCTCGAAAAGTTTGTAAAGGTATGTTGGAGATGTGGAAAAGAAGGGCAATACAAGAAGTAGTGTAGATACAAAGTTGAGAAAAAGAAGGGATCTAAAGAATCTCCTTCTACAGAAGAAAAGACCTCCAAGGAAGAAGAAGGGGATGTGTACTTGGATCTTCAAGCACACATGCATATCATGAGGCATGGTTGGTTGACTCTGGTGCATCCTTTCATATGACTCCCCATAGGGATTTGTTCTATGAATATGAAAGGTATGATGGAGGTAATGTTTTCTTAGGTGATGATTCAACAACCAGAATCATAGGACGAGGAAAATTCAAGTTGAGGCTCATAGATGGAGGGA
>JASDQU010819171.1:0-17343 GCA_032191745.1 Picea mariana | reverse complement strand
CATATGACTCCCCATAGGGATTTGTTCTATGAATATGAAAGGTATGATGGAGGTAATGTTTTCTTAGGTGATGATTCAACAACCAGAATCATAGGACGAGGAAAATTCAAGTTGAGGCTCATAGATGGAGGGATTAGAACATTGTCTGGTGTTCTGCACATCCCAAGTTTGGCCAGAAATTTGATTTATGTAAGCAAAATGGACGATGCAGAAGTAAAAAAAATATTTGAAAAGGAAACATACAGGATGGTTCAAGGAGAAATGGTGTTGTTGAAGGGATTTCGGTTTGGAACTCTGTATAAGGTGCAAGGAAGCACTATTAGTGATGGGTGTAATAGTTCCATTGTTCCTGATATTGGAGTTGAAGAAGAAAGAACTCCTATAGTCTCTGGAGAAAATTTTATGTTGTGGCATCAAAGACTGGGGCATATCGGAGAGAAGGGTCTTCGACTACTACTTGGTAAAGGTATGGTTGAAGGTATGTCTAACTGCTCTCTGGATTTTCATTTCTGTGAACATTGTCTATATGGGAAGTAGAATCAGGTAAGATTCCCCTCTAGTGCAACGAGGGTAGTATAAATTTTACAGCTAGTTCACAATGATGTTTTTGGACATGTGTCAGTCCCATCATTGGGAAAATCTGTGTACTATGTCTCATTTATAGATGAATTCTCGAGGAATACTTGGATATATTTCCTCATAAAGAAATTTGAAGTATTTGACAGGTTTAAAGAGTTTAAGGCTCTTGTTGAGAATCAAACAGAGAAAAGAATTAAGGTGTTGAGGAGAGATAATGGTTGAGAGTTCTACGAGAATGAATTTGAAGAATTATGTAAGAAGTATGGTATAGAAAGGAAGAAAACTACTCCATATACACCTAAGCATAACAGAGTTGCAGAAAGGATGAACAAGACGCTGATGGAAAAAGCAAGGTGCATGCTCAGTGGTGTCGGGTTAGGGAAAGAATTATGGGCAGAGGCAATGGGTATTGCATGTTACCTGGTCAACAGATCACCCTCATCAGCGTTGGATGACAATACTCCACAAGAGGTATGGACTGGTAAGGAACCTTCTTTCACACATATCAAGGTATTTGGTTTTGATGCATACATTCATGTTCCAAAGAAAAATAGGAGTAAGCTAGATAAGAAGGATGAAAAGTGTAACTTTATTGGATATAAATATGGTTTCAAAGGTTATAAGATTTGGAACCCAGAAATTAAGAAGTTAGTGTATAGCCGAGATGTGGTATTTAGAGAAACGAAGGATGTTGTTAAACGGGAAGTCCTACCAAGTAAGTAAGAACCAGAGAAAATAGAGTTTGATTTAAAGGATGATGAATCAGACTCTACAGAAGAATAGGAATCAGAAGAAGAAGATCCTCATACTCCAATATTGAGGAGATCGGTTTAAGAAAGAAGACTATCGGAAAGGTATACTCCATATGATTTATGTTCAAATTTTTTTTTGTCTATTACTGATGATGATTCTAGAACTGTCAGGGAGGCAGTGGATTTAGAGGATGGAAATATCTAGAAAAAGGCCATGGACAAAGAAATGGTAGCCTTGATAAGAATGAGGCTTGGGATCTAGTGGAGTTGCAGACTGGAAGAAATCCCATTGGCATCAAATGGGTATTTAAAATTAAGTTGAATGCAGAAGGAAAAGTGGAGAAATACAAATCTCGGTTAGTAGAAAAGGGTTATTCCTAGGTTGAGGGAATTGATTTTGGTGAGAATTTTTATCTTGTTTCCAAGTTAACCTCTATAAGCTTTATGTTATATGTTGTTGTTGCATTTGATTTTGAAGTAGAATAGATGGATGTGAAGACAACATTCCTACATAGGGATCTAGAAGAAGAAATCTATATGAAGCAGCCAGAAGAATTTGTTGTGAAGGCAAAGAAGGAGCTAGAATGCAAGCTGAAAAAGTCCATGTATGGTTTAAAACAATCACCAAGGATGTTGTATCAAAAATTTGATATGTATATGTTGGAACTTGGCTTCACAAGAAGCAAAGAGGATCATTGTGTGTATTTTAAATTAATTGGTGATCATTTGATTTATTTTGTCTTGTATGTGGATGACATGTTGTTGATAAGAAACAACAAAGAGATTATCCAGAATGTGAAAACTCAGTTGTCCTCTAAATTTGACATGAAGGATCTCAGTGCTTCAAATTTCACTTTGGGGATGGAAGTTAAAAGAGATTGGAAAAAGAGGAAACTCTGGTTAAATTAGATAAAATATGTCGAGACAATATTGCAGAGGTTTAATATGCAAGAATGTAAATCGATCAAGGTTCTTATTCCTATTGGTGTAAAGTTATCTGCGGATTAGTGTCCCAAGACACAAGAAGAGGAGGAGAAAATGCCGTGTGTTCCATATGCAAGTGCAATTGGCAGTTTGATGTATCCAATGGTCTATACTAGACCGTACATTGCACATGTAGTGGGAGTTTTGAGAAGGTATATGTCAAAACTAGGGAAGGAGCATTGGACAACAGTAAAAAGGGTTTTTAGGTATTTGTGTGGCACTGATAGCTATGGATTGTGCTACCAAGGAAGACCAGGATTGGACAGAGTGTTGGATATACATGTCTTTGTAGATGCAGAATGGGCTGGAGATCTAGATCGTAGGAGATATGCAACTGGATATGGGTTTAACCTATTTGGAGGAGCAATAAGTTGGATGAGCAAAAGACAGGTTGTAGTGGCACTTTCAACTACAGAAGTTGAATACATGGCAGCCACTCATGAAAATAAGGAAGCAGTATGGTTACAAATATTGTGTTTAGGTATTGGGTTGGTACAACAAGTTGTAAGGATAGATTGTGACAGTCAGAGTGCATATTTTCTAGTGAAGAACCCGGCTTATCATTCAAATACAAAGCATATTGATATTCAATATCACTTTGTGAGAGACATGGTTGAAGAAAAGAAAATATTGTTGATGAAGGTGGACACTTTGAATAATGTTGCAGATTCATTAATAAAATCTGTGAGCACTGAGAATTTCTCTTGGTGTAGAGGATCCATGGGTATTTTTGCCCTATATTTTTGAGTATGTAACCTTGTAACCCCCTGTATGCAAAGAAAACAACAAGTGGGAGAATGTTGGGTATGTGTTATATTCTTTGCACAAGTAGAAGTGTCTGCATTGCTCTGGTCGCACAGGTGGGTTTTAGGGGGGCTATAGGGGAGAGATATCCTCCCACGTGGGGGTTCAAGGGAAGCACCCCTAAGAAAAAAAAATTGCCTCAAGAAACGTGTCGCATTTTTTCCTCGATTTTCATGCAGCCTTGATTTTCGTGTCCATTGTTGGGCAATTTTTCGGCACATGGTATTTGTTGATAGTTTTCTATTTTTGGTTAATGAATTAGGGTTGTTGAATAATCCAAGTCATTGCATTAGGGTTTTGGAGGCCATTGGCTCCTATATGTATATTGTATTGTAAACAATGTATAGCTATGAATGAATATAGAATATGTTGGTTTTCCCGGTTTGGGTTTCCAAGGGAAAAATATCTATGTAATGTTTGTATTTTCCATTGTATCTTTTCTGTTCTTTTACTGAAAATATGTTTGCAGTAAATATTGTACAAGGTTAAAATCTACAGTGATGGGACCGGTATAGGCCCAAACATGTCACTTTGTATCAATTCTAGGATCCATTTTTCCCCTGTAGCTCCGGATGGGAATCTCACACAATTTTGTTTTCCATATATGAAATGTTCACAAAAATCGACTGCTAAATTACAATCAAGAAAACCTTTGACCATACCTTTTTTATGCATATCTTGAAGTCCTTTTTCACCAATATGTCCCATTCTCTGGTGTCATAACATGGTCGAGTCGACTATATGAGCAACAATCAAGTCTCTTGTAGTCAAGTCGAGTTGAGTCATATTCGAGTCGACTTCAAGGATAGAAATGTTGTTGCATCCATTCATGTTGACACTTCCCAACAAATTGTACAAGATTAAAATCTGAACTCCTCTCAGTAAGACCATTACTCCCCTAACCATTTTGCACAAGTCTTTCTGAAACAAAGTGTGCACATCTGCATCACTCATTTTGTTAATGGATATTAGATTTCTTGCCAAACCTGGAATATGTAGCACACATGGAAGGATTATACTCCTCCCATATTTTAGCATCAGTCAGAATCTTCCTCATCCAACAATTTTGGTTGTTGATTCGCCCCCCAACAACAAGTCTCCTCCTTTATATCTCTCATACTCATAGAACCAATCCATGTGAAGTGTCATATGAAAATATGCACATGAGTCGATCAACCAAATGTCATGCTATGACTGTGTATTGGTCGACACCAAATACACATCTCCTTCTTTATCTGGAGCTTTAGTTGATTGATTCCTATTATATCCCTAAATTTATTCACTAGCCTTCAACTTGCAATTCCTTTTGTAATGTATGGTGTTACTAAACTTCTAGCATCTTCTTTTCGACTAAACAGAGGATTTAGATCTACCCTTTGATGTAGACCATCGAATGGAGAATTTATTTTTATCTCAGTCATCCAATCGAACTCTCACCATCAAGGCATCCTTGGTCAATACTTTCATGTTCTTCTGCCTCATTTCCTCTAATAGTATATATGTAACCACGTCTTCAAGCGTTAATATGGTTGTATTACTCCCAATATCCACAACTAAGCTATCCCATGAATCTGGAAAGGAACACAACAGAATGATACATTTCTCCTCCACGGTGATTTTAATATCCATGGACAATAACTGACTTGACATAGTATTGAATTCATTTAGTTGCTCTTTTACTGAGCTACCATCACTCATCCTCAGAAGATAGCATTTATTCAATGGGAACAACTTGTTTACGAGGGATTTTGACTGGTACAAGCTTCCCAACTTATCCCACAGTTTCTTTGAAGTGTCTTCGCCCAAGACATTCAACAATACCAAATTTGCAAGACAAAGTTGAATCATACTCCTCGCCTTCTTGTTGATTTTATCTCATTCTTCCTTTGGCATCCTTGTGTTCTGGGATCAACAACAAACCATTGTTCTCGATTTGCAAAGAGATTTTTAATTTGAAGCTTCCACAACTCAAAATTATGGAAATTAAAAATTTTGAACTCTATCCTCGAACTGTGTGCCATTATTTCAAGAAAAAGTTAATATCAATGCCTTACAACTCTCACTGGAGCTAGGTTTATCTCAAATCCAACATCTTCTTAACCTTGCTCTGATATGACTTGTATAGAGAAAACAAAACAAGCTCTAATACCACTTGTTCAAAAAATAACATTCAAACTAAACCAAACAGGAAAGAAAAGGCATAATTAAACATAAATAATCAATGGAAAACACACATTACATTGATATTTTACCCCGGAAACTCTTAACTAGGAAACTAGCATTCCTTGAGTGACTCCTCTCTTGTTGTCTTATTCATTCATAGAATAAAGAGTTACGTGAGTAACCTTGGTCCACACCTAGGATACAATCGTCATCCTATTCTCTTGCTTTTACACAAGAATAACCATGTAACCAATTCAGATTACATCTAGATGGCCCTTACACACCTCTCAAATATGAGAGTTTGATCATTTAATATTATTATTATTAACCTTTTACAGTATTACATGATGTCATATTTATAGGATTTATAGCGCAAAACCCTAATTAATGGCACACAATGATTACAGATCCATGTATATGATTCGTTGCAATCCCGTGAATCTAAATATTTTGCTGCAGTCAACTACTCATCGAACTTCAGTTGGCTACGAACTAGTCAACCTTCAGTCGGTCTTCCAGTCGGCTACCACTCAACCTCTTTTCGGTTTATCTTTTGACCTTCAACTTAACCATTCAATTGACTTATCCATCTAGTCGAACATTCACCCATTCAATCCACCTCAACTATCCAGTAGATCCACCTCGACTATCCAATTGATTAGACTGATTTTCCATGTAACATCCCCATTATAATCCCCAGCTTAACTAATGCTTATGTGGCTATGTCTAAGCGATGTAATATGTGAATTGTATATGTATGTTTTAATAATAAAATGTGATGCCAGTTGCTAAGGGGACATGGACAAGATATGGAGGATGAATTAATCCAAAAGAGGGGGAAGTGTCTAAGATAATGGCCAAGAGGGGTCCAAGGGGGAAATACCCATGTATATTAGTTCAACCCATTATCCTAAAATTGTCATTTGTATATCAACCTTCCAATTTCTAATTGAGTTTTCCCAAATCCATTATTCATTGAATACATGTAAGAGGATGGGTGTGAGTGGTCACATCCCAGAGTTATTGGGAACATGGGGTTTGAGTACAATCAACTTGAGGAAGAGTGTGAGTCAAAAAATGCAAGCCAAAGGGAGGAAATTTGTATGGGTTGGGACAGCCGGAGACAAGAATTTTTTGTGCATGAGAGAAACTAGAGACCAAAAAAGAGAGATTGAAGTTGGTGCATCCATGGAGGGTGAATTCTAGAGAGATATAGAACATATTTGGAGCATTTTGGAGATTAATATTGAAGAGCCAAGTTCTTAGGCCTAAAGAGTGAACTCCGTGATGAGTTTCACTGTAACAACAAGTGTTTGTTTTTGGTTTGTTGGTATTTTTCCTTGCAGCAAGTTCCCTTGAGTTCCCATATGAGAGATTCCTAGATACATGTGACAGAGAGACCCTGATAAACTAATGGTGCATTCCTTGGGTTAATTGTAACACCCATGTTTCCCCCAGTTTGTAAATATAACTATATCGGCCAAGAGACTATGGAAAACTCGATATGTGTGAATGTTGATTTGATGAACCTTTGTATGAAAGGTAAATGAATGTAATTTGTGTTATTAATAGAAAATGGATAAGTTTTGCATGGCTATTGAAAGAGGGGTTTGCAACGAGAGACCACAGATGCTATGAAAGATATGGTGAGGGGAACCATGAATGGTTGAGATAAACCCCACCAAACCAGTACTTGTGTGATTTAATTTCTCAAGGCCATAACAGTGCTCTGACCCAAGAATGAATTACCAGTCAGGTTGGTAAGTGGGAAGATCTCCTCAAGATTTAATGAGGGGATGGGGCAAAGCGCCCATCTGTAAGGATTTCAAACCTAACCATGGACTGGGGAATTGGGGCCACATGCAATTTTGTTGAGGAAGGAAAGAAAGGAAGGTGTGGTGGGAAGGGGGAAGACCTGCGAAGAGTGTAGAGATGAGATACTAATCTCTCGAGATCAAGAAATAACTGTGAAAAAGAGTGTGTTATGATTGCAGGAAATAGAGACTGAGTCAGAAGAATGAGAGTAACCTTTGTCCCTATCTATGACTGAGTCGGGAGAAGGAGAGTAACATTTGTCCCTATATATTAATGTGTCGGGCGAAGGAGAGTAACCTTCATCCCTAACTTTCATCGAGCCGGAAGAAAAGATTCAATCTCAAAGCATCATGGTCTAGCTTGGGGTGTCCAGTGGTAAATTTGTTAGGAGTGACTGAGCCTATGGTTGGGTGGAAACGGGTAGCCCTTTTAGCAGTCGCATCACATATTCTGGTTCTGATAAGTGTTTTCATACTTTGTGTATTGAACTGAAATAATGGATGAATGCATGGGTTTATATATATGTGTATCTATAAATGGCTTATGTGTGGAATGGTCATGATATTTGTATGCATTCATCTCCTTCTGAACTAATGCTTATGGTTGATAGTCTGTATGCCCCATCTTAGCCCTTTAGGATTCTTGGAACATAATTCTGTAGGACGGTCAAGATAGGAGATCTCGTGTCAATCTAACCCTGTCCATCTGAAGAAGATATCTCTTTCAAATTCCTATTTGTGCGACTGGGATTTCATTCCCAAGTCCTTAACCATTTCATGATAAATCTCAGGAAGGATAGCAACTTTCAAGCCTTGAAAGGGGAGATCTCTTTGTTTGGAATACGAGTGGATGAGAACTATTCGAGAGAACCCAAATGACCAACACCTAGGAACCTTAGGCTAAGCCTAAGGGAGCTAGGTCCTCCTAGATTTGGAGCTCCGGAAGTCTAGGACTTCAGAGTATTTCCAACCTTACCAGTCTTATATTGGCCGAAGGTAACTGGGAGATTCAGTTACCGGAAAGATGACCTGAAATGACTGGTTTCCCTAGTGGTTAGGTGAACCTATCTCACCATCTAAACCGGGATCCAAATACCCATCACGAAGTAGCGTGAGCCACTGATCGAGAATGTTTGGATTTCCCCTAAGTCATTGGATCTACAATGAGAAGACTTCAGTGAATTTCTACTTCGGGAGACTAGAGATTTTATAGCATCAAACTCTCTGAATGCCAAAGTTACGAAGTAAAGGAAAGTCGTAGATTTGGGGGAGATCGTTAGGAGCCCCACCTATCGTCTGATCATCCAGGAGGAGGGACTCGCACATGGTACTTCGGCGAATTCCTTCTTCGGGAGAATCAAGTGGTAGTAAAGACAAAAACCCTGAAGGTCAGAGCCGTGAAGAAACCATAACCTTAGATTGAGGGATACTTCAAGTTCTTTCCTAGCAGTCGGATTTACAGCGTAGTTGACCCAGTGTTGATTGCTCTGGGAGAAAAGGGGATCCTTGCATTGCAAAACCCTTGAAGGTCGGAGTCGTGAAGTAACCAGAACCGTAGATCAAGGGATAATTCAAGTTCTTTCCTAGCCATTGGATTTATGGCATAGTCATCCTGGCGTTGACTGCTACGGGAGAAAATAGGAGTCTTGCATCGCAAAACTCCCGAAGGCCAAAGTTACGATGTAACGTAGACCGTGGATCTAAGGATCCTTAAGGATCCCTCTCAGCCATTGATATATGGGGGACGTGTGGCACTAGATTCTTTTATTCGGAGACTGATCATTCTGGGGAATTTGAGGTGTGGTGTGTCGAAAATCCCTGAATCCCAAAGTAACAAGAGTCGTCAATTCGAGGATGCTTCGAGACTGTTCTTAATCATCGGATATAGGCAGTGGTCATCCCGATGCTGACCAACTCTGGGAGAATGGAGAATCTTACCCCACAAAACCCCCAAACGTTGAGGTTACAAAGCAGCAGAGGTCATTGAACCAAAGGTTACGTGGACCTAACCTGGCCATGAGATCGAAGGGCATGCAGGATGATCAGTCTAAAGTGACGTGGTGTAGTGACGTCATCTAGGGTAGCGTGGAAAAAAGTTTGACATACCACGTGTCACTCAGATTCATGCGTATCACATACCCTATAGACTCATTGGAATGTGACACATGTCACCCCTGACCCCTTACATGTGTCAGCCCTTGGTACGAGCCCGCCTAGCCAAAGTGGTTGGTGAAGTGACCGAAACTCCGAGATTCCGGGACTTCAGACTACGAAGGAATTGGGGTATAGTATTGTAGAGAGTCCAAAAGGCCCGAAGTGTCAGATTCCATCCTATTCATTGACATTGAGATACACAAGGCACTAGATCCTCTACTCTGGAGGTTTAACACACCGGAAGGAAGCATGTGTGAAATTTTGAAGACCCTTGAAGTCACAGGGAGACAGAGGAGATATGAACTGTCCATCAATTGGGATGTGTGTCAGTATATCATTAACTCTAGAGGAAAGCCGCTCTAGACGATTTGAAGCTTGGTGCCTCGAAAATCCTTGAAGTCCAGAGTAACGGAGAGGATCTCAATCGTAAATCCTTTGGGGATGCGTGGCGGGTGATGTGTTACTTCGAAGGATAGCCCCTTCGGAGAAAAGTTGAACAAGAACTCCTGAAGGCCCAAATACTGGATTTCACCCAAGTCGTCGATCTCAGAGGACAAGTGTCAGAAGATCTATCACTCTGAAGGAAGGCTCGTTGTGAGAGTCAAGAAATCTCGAAGGTCGAAGCACCAGAGTTCATCGTAACCATTAGTAGCAGAGGATGTGTGTCACGAGATATTACACTCCAGAAGGATATCACTTTGGAGATTTTCATTTGTGAGTACTTTGGAATTCACCAAAGCATAAAGTCTCGAATTAAATAATAATTGTTGATGTTTTGTGGACGCATGGCGTAAGGATCATGCAGTCTAGAGACTTGGCACTCCAGAAGACTTGGGAGAGGTATATCTACCAGTTCTGAGCTCAGTTTAAGCATGGAGGTAGAGGTTGGAAATTCCTGGATGAGAAGGGCGTGATAAAAATCTCAGAGTTAGGATTTGAGATAGTTAAGGAAAATGAAATTATGATACCCCACCCCTTAAAAGATCCTTAAGGGGTCGGGTGTGTTACAAATTGGTATCAGAGCATGGTTACAACAATTGGCCTTCTTGGGCTTATGGATGAGTTGCGTAAAAAACATATTTAAAGTAATTTTAAGGGTGACACCTTGTCTTACCTCTTTCCTAAAGAGTCTGGTTAAAATTTTACTAAAGAAAAGAATGAAACTTTCTATTGTGTGTGTATTTAATAAATATGAAGAGTGTGTTGTTCATAAACTAATAGATTGTTGGCTAATAGTAAGTGTTTTGTCAGCAATCAAGCAGTCAATAAATCATGGAAAACTCCAAGTATAAAGGAGGTGGCGTGCCATGAAGTGGAGGATGGCTCCCACAATAGAGATGAAGAATATGACGAAAGGAGGGTGGTGGAAACCCCTCCAGATCTGGTTGAATTTGTAAGGAGCCTCGTGGCCAAATTACAGAGTTGCAAGGCCGACAACGAGAGATTGATAAAGGATCAAGAAAAATAAATGGAAATTAATGCATTCTTGATGAAAAGCTTATGTGACATACACAGGTAGTTGCAGCATGGACCCGCAACCAGTCATGTGGACCAACGACATACGAAGAGAAGTCAAAGTCCACCTGAAATTCAAAAACGTGGTCCCATAACTGGCCACACTGGGAGAAGTACCTCGATGAAGGCCCAACCTGGAGGCGAGGAACACTCATTGGGAGAGCCCTCTGGAAAGTAAACTGGCAACTCCAAGGGATCTTCTAGTATCAAAACTAGCTCACATTCTCAAAAGAAAGGAAAGAAGTGAAAGCATTCTAAAGGTTGTGACCCTGAAGAGTTCAAGAAAGCCAGACCACCCTATTTCAATGGAGAGACTAATAAAGGGGAAGAGTCAGAAGCTTGGCTACTTAGTTTAAATAAGTACTTTAGAGTCCATGACTACTCTGAAAACTTGAAGGCTCGAATAGCCATCTTCAACCTGAATGGAAAGGCTTCCATTTGGTGGGAAGACCTTAGGAATGTGAAAGGAATCCATGAGAAGGACTTATCATGGAAATAGTTTGAGGAATACTTCAAGAAGAAATATCTGTTAGAAAAATACTTTGATGGGAAGACTAAAGAGTTCTATGAACTCAAGTTGGGACAAATCACCATAGAGGAATATATCAATAAGTTCCTTGAGTTAATAAGGTATGTACCCTTCATAAAGGATGAAAAGGTAAAAGTGTAGTGATTTATTAGTGAGTTACCTCAGTCCTACCAGAACGGGATTCAGTTTGACGAGCCAAAGACCTTAGAAGATACTATCTGGAAGGCAAGGTATTGTTATGAACAATTTGGGGGTCAGACCGAACCTCACAGGGATTGGAAGAATAAGACTAGTTCGGGATTCAAGAAGAAGGGTTTTAAATCCTCAAGATTTAAGAACTATGGGAAGAAATCTAGGATGATCCTTCCTACTAAAAGTGTGTATCAGCAGAATTTCCCCTCCCATATTGTAAAGAAACCTTTTGGAGCAACCTCAGGAAAGACTGATAACCCAAAGCGAGAACCCCTGAAATGTTGGGGTTGTGGAGAAGAACATCTACTGAGAGATTGCCCACACGAACAACAGAACATTAGGAGAGTCTACAACATCCAAGAATATACCACAATCAATGATGTAGCTATGAGCATGCTACTGATTTATGTAGCCTTGGATAATAAACAAGCCAACCACCAAGCCTCGGTGGTGGAGATGGAAGGTATGATTTCCAACCATCTAGTTTCTATTTTGATTGACCCTGGTTCTAATTTGAGTTATGTGTCCCCTCGGACTATTGATATGTGTAAAATACAACCAGTTAGACACATTAATCCATGGTTAATACAACTAGACATTGAAACCAAAAGGAAAGTAGCAGAGGTCATACTAGCTTGCCAATTCATTATGAATGGATTTCCCACCCAAGCGACCCTTAACATACTTCCCCTAAGGTCTTATGACATGTTGATTGGTATGGACTAGTTATCTACTTATAAAACTAAGCTGGATTGTTACCATAAAACTTTAGAATGTTTAAATGAAGAAGGGAGAAAAATAACCCTCCAAGGGATTCAAAAGCCTATCTCAGTGAGACGAATATCAGCCCTTCAAATGAAAAAGTATTGCAGAAAGGGATGTCCCATGTATACAATACAGGTTTTGGAATTTGTTGAGGATGACAAACCAAACCTAGAGGATCACCCCATATTAAGAGAGTATAAAGACATGTTTCCAGAAGAGGTATTGGGTCTACCTCTGAGAAGATACATTGACTTCTCAATAGAACTTGCACCAGAAGCAATGACAGTGTCTAGAATGCCCTATAGGATGAGTACACCAGAGCTAATTGAGCTCAAGATATAGCTAAAGGAGATGATGAACAAAGGATACATCTGTCCCAATGTTTCTCCATGGGGAGCACCATCCTTGTTTTTGAAAAATAAAGATGGTACACTCTGATTGCACATATACTATAGACAACTATACAAGACAACCATAAAGAACAAGTATCCCTTACCAAGAATCAATGACTTGTTTGACTAATTAGGGGGTGCTACCATTTTCTCAAAGATTGACTTAAGGTCTGGATACCATCAAGTCTGAATCAAGGATGAAGACATCCACAAAATAGCCTTCAGGACAAGGTATGGTCACAAATAATTTTTGGTGGTGTCGTTTGGATTAACCAATGCCCCCACCACTTTTATGTGCTTGATGAATAATGTACTCAGCAAATTACTAGACAGATTTGTATTGGTTTTCATTGATGATATCCTAATATACTCCAAGAACTGAGAGGAGCATGAAGAACATCTTAAATTAGTGCTACAAGTACTAAGAGAGAATCAGCTCTACACCAAAGGATGTATCTAATATCAGATCCTTTATGGGCTTAGCAAGATACTATAGAAGCTCCATAAAAGGATTTTCCAAGATCAGTTGTTCAATCACTGCCCTTCAGAAAAAGGGGGTTAAATTCACTTGGAAATCAGAATGTGAAGAAAGATTTCAGAAACTGAAATAAATTCTAACCCATGCACCTGTGTTGAAGATTGCAGACCCTGATATTGACTTCCTCGTGTGTACAGATGCATGTAAGGAAGGACTCGAAGAAGTCCTTTTCCAAGAAGGGCATGTAATTTGCTATGAATGCAAAAAATTGAATGAGCATGAAATCAATTATGTGACCCATGATCTAGAGTCGGTTGTCATAGTGCATGCTTTAAAAATGTGGAGGCATTACCTCCTGGGTAGGATATTTGTACTTATGACATACCATTGTGGGTTGAGGAACTTGTTAAATTAACCAAAGCTCAATGCTAGACAAGCTAGGTGGATGGCTCTCCTTAGTGAGTTTGATTTTGAAATCAAACACATCAAAGGAAAAGAAAGTAGGGTGGTTGATGCCCTTAGCAGAAGTGTGAAAATGATTCACCTAGCAGCGGTAAGCACCTGTGAAATAGATTTCAGAGAGAGAGTCAGGAATGCACAAGAAACATATGCATTTTTCAAGATGTGACATCATACCTAAATCAAGAACCCACATGACTAAAGTATGAATGCTATCAGATGTTGGATGAAGGCTTGTTGACCTACAAAAACAGATTGTATATTCCAAGTTGTAATGACTTGAAGAGGTTCATAATGGATGAACTACACAAGAGACCATATACTGGTCACCCAGTTTATCAAAAAATGATCACGGCCACTAGGAAACAGTTCTAATGGCCTGGATTGAAAAAGGACATAGCTGACTATCTAGCTAAGTGTCTAGAATGCTAGCAATTTAAGGCATAACATCGGCACCCAGCAAGGTTGTTATAGACTCTACCAATTCCAGAATGGAAATGAGAAACCATCTCCATGGATCTCATCATCGGATTACCAAAATCGGCCAAGCAGAATGATGTGATCAGGGTAGTGGTAGAAACATTGAGCAAGTATGCCCACTTTGTTCCTGTCAAGTCAACTTGCAAGGCAATACATATTGCCAATATATTCATGAAGGATATATTCAGACTGCATGGAATGCCTAGGGAGATTGTATCTGACAGAGACACAAATTTTACTTCAAGATTTTGGAAGTCTTTAATGGCCATTTTTGAGACTAAATTGTTTTTTAGCACAACATATCACCCTCAAACTGATGGATAGACAGAAAGAGTAAACCAAATATTAGAAGACATGTTAAGGATACATGTAATGCATCAGTCTAAGAAGTGGGAAGACTACCTGCCATCGGTAGAATTTGCCTACAACAATGGTTATCAAGACTCATTGAAGATAAGCCCTTTTGAAGCCCTCTATGGTAGACAGTGCAAGATTCCAATCAGTTGGAGTAATCCAGTGGATAGAATTACAATCGGACCCGAAATGCTAAAAGAAATGGAACAACAAGTGATTCAGATTAAGAAAAATCTGAAAACTACTCAGGATAGACAGAAGAGTTACGCCGAAAGAAAGATAACTCCTAGAGAGTTCAAGTCAGGAGACCATGTTTATCTCAGAGTTAGGCCCAGGAAGAGTTCCTTGACAATGGGAGCTTGTGCCAAGCTGGCACCCCGGTATTGTGGAGCCTTTTAAATCTTAGATAGAGTGGGAATTGTATCCTATAGGTTAGCACTCCCTCCCACAGTAAAGGCACATAATTTTCTCCATGTTTCCGTATTGAAGAAATATGTACATGATTCTAATCATATAATTGACTGCCCTGTGATCCAGGTGGAGTCGAAGGGAGAATTCCTACCATAACTTCAATGCATACTAGACAGGAAGGAAATTGTTGGGTATGTGTTATATTATTTGCACACAGGGGGATTTCAGAGGGGTGTAGGGGAGAAAATTTACCCGATGTGGGGGTTCGAGGGCAGCGCCCCCGAGAAAAAAATTTATGCCTCGAGAAACATGTCACGTATTTTAGGTGGTTTTTCAGCACATGGTTTTTGCCAATGGTTTTCTATTTCCGGTTAAGGAATTAGGGTTGTTGATTAATCCAGGTCATTGGGTTAGGGTTTTGGATGTCGTTGGATCCTATATGTATATTGTATTGTAAACAATGTAACACCATGAATGAATATAGAATATGTTTGTGTTAGGACCACACAATGTACCTTTTTGCCCATACTTTTTGCCACTATTACACTTTTGATCACTCACATTTAAACTCATATTATCATTTTATCTTATCTTTCCAAGGTATACAATGTCTCTTCTCATTACCATATGTTTAATCTGTTTTGCATATATTTTTACATCACTCTCGTACTTAACCATTGATTAGAAATGTATAAGTGTTGAAACAGTTCAAACTGCAGATTAGCATTTGAGGCCTGTTGCTAAAACAGCAACTCACAGAAGTTGTTACACAGTCCATGGTCGACGACGTTGAAACAAAGAAGTTGTTACATAGTCCATGGTCAACGATGCTGAAACACAGTTGTTACACAATTCATGGCCGATGATGCTGAAACACAGAAGATGCTACACAATCCATGGTCGTCGATGCTAAAACACAGAAGATGCTACACAGTCTATGGTCGTCGACGCTGAAACACAGAGGAAGCCGTTACACAGTCCACGGTCAACAGCAACTCACACAGATTGACTACAACAGCTGCACCAAGCACCAACCATCGCTGCTACCTGAGTGTTGAAACAGTCAGAACACAAATCACGTGGCTGAAATAGACCGCGATTTGCGATGCCGAAACAGCACAGCAGAAACAAGAAAGAGTTGTTACTCCAACCATAAAACAGCAACACCTCACTTAGCACTTGTAATAGCATTCTGTTGCGGGAGACTAGGAGACCCTATTCCAGTTTAGAAAGTTGATCCGACTAAGAATAGGACCCAGATATACACCTGTAATTTGTTGATCAATTGTACCGAAGGGATTCTCCTCTTTAAATAAGAGAAAATCACCATTCGAAGGGATCCCAGTTTTTGTACTAAGAAAGTTTCACAGAGAAGGACATACTTCATTTTCAGATTGTAATATGATATACTGATAGATGAATAAAAGATTGATTTGAGCATCCTTTTCTAGTCTCTTCGTCTCAAGGGAATCTTGTGAGAGGGGAGGGCCCACCTTCTTCACAAGATTCACCTGTTAGTTTCATAGTGTGTTAGTGTGATTTMTRTTTATGCCTTGATTAATYTATGTTTGTTGAAACACTACTTTAATGAATTCTGCTTTGCTRAAAMACTACTGAACTCTGTCTTACTGAACRTTGCATTGTTCTCATATGGTTTATGCTCATCCKGTGTGATGAATTTGAAGTGTGTTAACCAGAGACTGGTACTAAAGGTTCCTGCTTAAGGGAAGGAATTAGGAGTCCTGATCTCTGTTAGAAGTAGTCAGCTTTCATTTATTTTCATGAGTGTGGTAATCAGAGACTGGTACTAAAGGTTCCTACTTAAGGGAAGGAATTAGGAGTACTGTTCTCTGTTAGAAGTAGTCATCTTTAATTTATTTTCATGAGTGTGGTAATCAGAGACTGGTACTAAAGGTTCCTGCTTAAGGGAAGGAATTAGGAGTCATGTTCTCTGTTAGAAGTAGTCAGCTTTCATTTATTTTCATGAGTATGGTAATTAGAGACTGGTACTAAAGGTTCCTGCTTAAGGGAAGGAATTAGGAGTTATGTTCTCTGTTAGAAGTAGTCAGCCTTCATTTATTTTCATGAGTGTGCTAATCAGAGACTGGTACTAAAGGTTCCTGCTTAAGGGAAGGAATTAGGAGTCCTGTTCTCTGTTAAAATAATTAGCCTTCACTGCGTTAATCAGTTCATGAAAGTGTGGTAATCAAAAACAAAGTACTGAAGTGCCTGCTTGGGAATAGGGTCATGTTCTCTGGTTATAGAATAGTTTTTCTTTCCTGTTGCAGTTGTTATTTTAATGTAATTCAAGATTCTTTAGATTAACCATCCCTTAAGCTCTGCAATAAGTAGATTGCTTTTCTGTAATTCCAGTTAGAACTTTAGTTCATTCAAGGCAAGTGTGATTAATGTAGTTTCCTTTACTACAACTCTAGGTTGCTTTTGGAATTGAGCATATATAGTGCGTGGTTACCTTTGAAATAACAGACTTCCCTGGGTTGACAATTTATGTAGCACT
>JASDQU010819170.1:27123-38815 GCA_032191745.1 Picea mariana | reverse complement strand
ACACACACTTGCTCAGAATTTGCATGAAGATCATCCACAATGGCTTGATGGACAAATGGAGACCTCAAGCATCAATTGAAACATGATTCCTCATACAGTCTTCAGCCTATTCTTCATCAATTCTTTGCTCAATCTTGCTTAACCCTTTCCATGAGAAACCCATCATTATATAGGATAAGGAAAGATGGTTAAAGAGATTAGGATGATCCCACCAAATCAGGGAAGCCAGTAGGATCCCAACCATACGGAAGCCAACTCATAGTCTATAATATCCTATTTTAGAACCTTCGTGAACTTCTTCCTTTCTTTAGCTTTAAAACCTCTCCGCACCTTGCTTATATAGCAGCCTACGGAAACCCCATGAGCCAGGTATAGAGAAGCCTGTGGAAATTAAGCATTTTCGCACTGTGTACTACATGCAGCCTATGAAACCATTCTAAAAACAAGATTTTTAGAGGAAAACATCAGTCACTTTTCTCAGGCAAAAGATCATTTTGAGAGCATGAACACATGACTGTAGATACATCACCAGGGTGACCAAAATAAGGTGTAACAGAATTCCCCCCAACTTATGAGGTTGGAACTCGTGAAAAATGAAATACTTTGTAAAATGTGTGTGTGTGTGTGTCGGGAACAATGAGTGCACTAATCGGGAACCTGCAAACAATCAAGCATCTATACAATATAATACCATTTATGAGATAGGCATTCCCATTCTCAGACTACAAGTGATTGAAATCACAAATGTAAGTCATGGCCACCAATCATACACCGTGGATCCATGTCATAAAAATACTACATAGCCACCGAGAATACACTATGGATCTATGTACTAGAAAAATCAAATTTGGACATAGCCACAAGACATACAAAGTGGATCTATGTGTCAATACAAATCATAAATACTCCATCACAACCTGGACCAAAAATGATGAGATAAAGGGTCTTCAATCCTGTCGTTTGTAAGTATGAATCTAGCCATGCGATTACAGGTGTTGAAGTGGAACATGGTAGAAACCACTTGATTACCGGTCATTGATGAAAATCGTTAACAAGTGCGAAGGAAATCACCATTGATGTCAATGAATCCCAAGGTACCCTAGTACAATCCAATGAATGTGAATAAATGAGATGAAGTCAAACATTTGATGGAATCTCTCGATCAGAGACCAATGATGTGAATCCACTATCGAAAGCGAAGAAACCTGCCATTGAGGCATGCAGGCCCTAAGGTACTAAATGATTTCTAATTCTTGTTCCCGGATGATGAGTTGAAGTCGATAGGAAAATACTCATCACAGAAGGGCCTTGATGTATCCCCCATCAATGAAATGAAATAAGTAACATATTTAGGGTATATCAAAGTATGAAAATGATTTTAAACTAACACAGGGAAGTCCAACATGGTAGGAATTGACAACTGCAGATGGCCAAATCGATAGAGGGATTGTTTGGAATTCTCTTGAACATATGAACGACACGACAATAGTCTTGGTGGCATTGACTCAAGGACGAACCAAGATATGAACTTGTAGAAAGTCAAATGAGAGACAAATGGACTTCCCAACCCGAATATAATGATCAAGAGCAACTATTACTGCCACTTAACACAAATACAGTGACACATTTCTTTCCCAAAATTTCCCCCCACCATTTCTGGCGAGCTTTAATTTTACACAATCTTAAGGAGGATAGCATATGCTTGTGTATGTAAGTTCACCCTTCGAATGAGTCCCTCGGAGTATGTTTAATGAAACCTAAGAAGGAGTGGTTCGGTCCCATATGGGTCTTTCGATGTTTGTTTAATGAGTCCAAAGAGAGAAAACTCGAGGGTTTTTCATGTTTTGAGAGTCTAAAAACACTTAAAGATAAATTTCCCAGTTCCTTTTTCATAAATTTGTTTGACGAGACCGAAAAAGTGATAACCTATCGCCCATCAAATGTTTTCTTCAAATACTTTTACGAGCATGAAAAGAACAAGATCGCTCGACAATCTTTTCATTTTTATGGAGCCTGAAAAGATCTTAAAGGATACTCCCTAAGTTTCGTTGTTTTCATGTTGCCATGACGAGTACAGAAAGATGACAAAAGTATACTCGGTTGGGTTCTCATTGATTTTCGAGCATGAGAACGAACAAAGATTGAGCTCAAGGTATTTTCTGGAAAACCTAAAAAATATTTGTACATGCGATAAATGAAAAACAAATTGAGAAAAATATATGTACTTCATCGTTCAGGCTCCTAGATCATTTATCTGCGAAAGAAGACCACACTCGCAATGCCATTAGAAACTTAGGTTTTAGGTAAAATGAATAAAATAATATAAAAAATAAATAGAAATGGTAAAAAGTGAATAAATATAGGTGAAAACCCTTTTTTACCATCTCATTGTGATTTCACCCAAAACTTGGTCTAACCAACCCTTTTTCCCTCAAACTTCGTCTATCGATTGTGGGAGGCACAATAAAATATTCGGTGAACGGACTCCATCAAAGAGGTAATCTTCGCTTTCTCTATCTTTTCCATGGACTGATTTTCTTTTTTACTGGTTAAAATGTAGATTTTGAGTCAATTTTTAGGTCGGTAGGTGCGCGTAGGCGCCACCGCAGATGGTCTATATCGAGACCTACGGAAATCGTAGGTTTCCGCAGGCGCCCTTTGGTTTGCTTGCAGAAATCCCGCACTGTGCAAACACTCCACCTGCAGTGGGAAAAACTCGAAGTTTCATACTAATGTTTAACCAATAAAAAGTTACCAAGGATGTGAAATAAATATGCTAACTGTCTTCTTATGGCTCGATTACAGGTTTTGACCATCAGGATGTTGGAGTGGAGGGAAAGAGAACATGAGGATGATGATTTCATCACTGGGAATGACCCGGGCACAGTTGATGCCCTCCAAAAATGCGGGCTCCTGAAGTTCCTCAAAATCCAGGGCATGAGGGCCCAACTCAGGTTACTCAAGTACTTGGTCCACATGTGGGATGTGGATCAGCAGGTGTTCCATGTGGGAGTCCACACACTCTCTCTAGATATCGAGGATATCTATTTCAAGATGATATTATCATGCCGTGGATCTCATGTGACTTTGACAGGAGGCAAAGGTGGTGGTTTTCCAATGAGTGAGTATGTTCATCGGTACTGTGACCCCAAGGCTGAGAGACGCAAGGGAAAATTTGCCATTAGGGGTGTCTGGGATTTACCCCTATGGACCATTTTGTGCACTATCGCACGTATGGCGGGGAGTGCATCTCCTCACATGGCCCTCCAAATTTACTTTTAGTACACATTGGAGTGCGTGGAACCTCAGGTATTCAACTAGGTTGACGGGGTTTGTTGCAGTATGAAGACACAACTGACAAAGTGCAAGAATGATGACCTGAAACAATTCGGGTATGGACCTATTTTGGTGTCCTTCTTCCTAGAGAGGGTTCCACATTTTCATCTACAAGTAGAGTGGGGCATACTGGCCCCATGGGATCCAAGGATGAAGAGGTCGTGTGACCTCATGGCTTGGCACGTAGCGGGTCCCGTCGTCAAATACATTGACATGTTTTTCGACTGGTTGAGGCCTCAGATATTGATGATAGATGATTACGCGTATGTCAGCTTGGATTTCAGAGGCGATCTAAGCTTGGTTCTGCCTAAATATTCTCAGTGGGGAGATCTAGGTAAGAAGTACATTTTGTTTTTATAATGTTTTTTATAAATTTTTAATACTTGAAATGTTTTTTATGTTTTTAATCAGAGGACTAATCCAAAATATTTTGACAACACAGATGTAGGGCTGCACCGGCCTCCAGGTACATCCCCTATCCAGAGACAAGGGGAAGAATCCTAGGCAACAGGATGGGATGTTGGCGACTACCAGGCAATCGAGAAGAACCTAGAGGGGTTGACAGCCGATGTTCTAGACATCTCTATCGACGAGATTCTGAGACGTTATCAGCGCCATACTATGGGCGTATCTGGTTCTATTAATCAACTGCTCCGTAGGGTAGCACGAGTAGTTGTGTATTATTGTGAGTGACATCCTTGATGCTATTTTGTATATGAAGCCATGTGCTTCACATTTTTAATATTTTGGTCTTCGGACAAAACACTTTTTGTAAAACCTTTTTATCGTTATATACATGAGGCTTCTACCGGCTTGCTTTATATAAAGCATGTGATTGGATTGATAAGTGTCTCAAATTTCTGTCTAACACATAATTAGCCAGTGCATCTGTTAATGTATTTAGACATCTAGGAATGTCTTGATACTCAATATAATCAAAATGACGTTCCAAGAGGCGAATTCATAAATATACCCTTAACAAAGTAGGACTTCAGATAGCATAGACATTACTTAACTGTAGTACTACTAGTTGTGAATCAAGTCATACAACAAGGTGACAGATTCTGAGTGAAATAATGTCGGTCCATAATTCGATGACTGCACTATATTCCACGATATTGTTAGTTTCACGACCGAGGCATACACCATGTAGATTGATTGGTTTTTTTGTAGGTGCATAGATTGCCCAAGCAACAGATGCTAAATTATGAGTACTACGACTAGCGCCATCGGTGAAGCCAATGTAGGGTAGCGAAGACACCGACATATGAAAACCAAGCACAACGCAAGGTAAGCAGTCGAGGACCAAAACCAAATAATGAAAAAATCACACAACAATATGGTACAATAAAAATACAAGCACTCGTGAAAAAATGATTTAAGCATAATACTTTTTCAAGTAAAGCCCATTTCTGGGTTCACTCAAAGGAATCCCATCATAATCCACTAACTCATAAGCTCCCTTCTCCAACACTCATTTGACAATGTAAGGACCTTGCCACATGGCCTCAAATTTTCCATCCCCTAGTAAATCACGATCTTGTTCGTAGAGGAGAACTAGATCACCTTTAGAAAAAACACGTGGCTTGACATGTTTGTCGTATTGGGAATTAACACGTTTTTTCTTAATTTAAATAACCAGGGCGGCATCACGATGGGTTTCATCTAATTGCATTAGGTACAATAGACGTTCCTCTTCAGCAGAGGTGTTTGGGAGAAGTTCAACGACTAGTTTCAGAGATGGTATCTCACATTCAATCAGCAAGACAACTTCTATACCATACACTAACTAGAAAGGTGTGAACCCGGTGGTAGACTTGACGAATGTTCGGTAGGCCCATATTGATGAAAACAACATTGTGTGACAACTTGTCTTATGAATCCCTATCATTCGTCGAAGCATAGTAATAAGGACTTTGTTTATCGCTTCAACATAGCCATCAGCCTGTGGGTAATAGGGGGTTGAGTTTTCGTGGCGAAGACCCAACTTTTCAGTAAGTTCGGACATCATGAAGTTTCGAAAATGACTACCATGATTAGTAACGATAGCTTGGGGAACACCAAACCGACCAATGATATGATTGAATATGAACAATGTTGCAGTGTTTTCGGTATTATCGAATGTAGGCATCGCCTCGACCAACTTACTAAAATAATCTATGGCTATGATGATGTATCCATGCCCCCCAGCCGAGTGAGGTTTACATGTCATGAATTTTATCCCCCATTTCACGAAGGGACCAACGGAAACTACAAGGTGTAAAGGAGCAGGATGAGATCTTATTTTTTTATTATAAGTTTGGAAAGCATGACATTTATGGATGGAAGTAATACAGTCTTTAAACAAAGAAGGCCAAAAGTACCCTGCTCGTAAGATCTTTTGGGAAGTGGCATATCCAAAAATATGACCACCGCATGCTTTGGAGTGGAAGTCATTCAAAGCTTTCTCAGCTTCGTCATAAGTGAGACATCATCGGAAAATAGAGTCAATACCTCGGCGATAAAGGGTGTCACCGAGAATGATGTATTGACGGGTTTGATACCGTATATGAGGACGATATGTACTAGATAGATCAGGCTAGAAAGTTTGATTCTGGAGATAGATAATGATATCTTTGTACCATAAGTCATCAGAACTAATTAGAAAAAAAGGGATTCGTCAGTGAAGGAATCCTTTGCCACATTTTCTGCCTCAGTGGAGGGAAGGTCACATATCAATTCAGAAAATACCAAAGATTTCTTAGACTTAGTGCGTTCAAACTCTAAGTCGAACTCCTAGAGAATCACTATCCATTTGGAGTAATTTCTGCCTAGAAATTGGCATGTAAGTATATGTTGCATGGGGTTGCAATCGGAAATAAAAATGGTCTTGTTTAATAGGATATAGTGATGAAAACGTTGGACAGCTTGAACAGCTTCCAAGGCCAGTTTTTCCACATGTAGGTATTTGGATTCGGTAGTCATGAGACTCCGACTCAAATAATAAATTACATGTTCATCGTGCAAATCATCTTCTTGGACTAAAACCATGTCAATGGTAGAGTCCAAAGCAGCAAGGTAGAGGAAATAGTCTCGACTGTAATTGGGTGGGAAAAGCAGTGGTGTACGGGTTAAAGAAAGTTTCAAAGCTTCGAAGGATTTGTTGGTAGTATCGTCCCATACAAACTCGTAACCTTTCTTTAATAGTCGAGTAAATCCTAGCGTTAACTCAGCATAATTAGGGATGAATTGACACAAAAAAATTTCCTTCCCTTGAAAACTTTGAAGTTGGCGTAGTGTGGAAGGAGGAGGTAGATTAAGGATAGCCTCAACCTTCAAGGGGTCCACCCTAATTCCATGAATTGACACAATAAAACCCAGAAGTCGGTTGGAATCCACACAAAAAACACATTTGTGTGGGTGAAAACGTATACGATAGAAACGACAGCGAAGGAAGATAGTTCGGAGGTGTGCTGGGTGATCTTGGCGGTGAATGGAATGCACCGATAGATCATCAATATATGGTTGTACAATGTGCTTGATATCGTGAAAATCATAAGACATGGCGCGTTGAAAATTCGCACCAGCATTCTTCAAATCGAAAGGTAGTTTTTTGTAGGAAAAGGTACCCCAAGGACAAATGAAAGCGGTTTTGGGTTGATCCACATGAAAAATATTAATCTGATTATAGCCGAAGAAACTGTCCATTAAAGAGAAGATTTCACTCTCGGTGCAGTCGTCGACGATCTGGTCAATGAAGGGGGTTGGATAATCTTCCTTAGGACAAGCTTTATTTATGTCTCTATAATCGACACATACACAGATCGTGCCTTGTTTCTTATTTACTAGAACTAGATTAGATACCCAATTGGTTAAAGCCACAGGATAGATAAAGCCAGCCTTCAAAAGTTTTTCAACTTCGAGTTTGATAGTAGCGACTTTGCGAGGGTGGACCAGGAAAAGTCTCTGCCAGAAGGGTTTAGTGTTTGGGTATGTCTTAATCTCGTGTACAATGATATCGTGATCAATACCTAACATCTGTTCATAGCTCCAAGCGAAAACATCACAAAATTCTTGAAAAATGGCTTTATAAGTGACGACCTCATCAACGGAACATGAGGTGCCAATGTGAACATTTTCAATGACTTCATGTTTGATTGATATGTCAAGAGGTACTGTGGGTGAAATGTTACTCAAGTTCCCTTCATAAAGCACATCGTGTGTTGACTCGGGAACAAAGGAAATGACAACAACAGTCGACGGAGTTGAAATTCGTTGGTAACTCTCTATGGTGTCTTGCTGTAGGAAAAGGATGGAACGATGATGCCCATCATCCTAGGGGTGTCTTCCATAGACATGACTGACATGATCATCTCATCCGTTGGAAAGATCATGTGAAATGGATCGAGAGATGAATCATGAAGAGAGGGAGTGGAAGGGATGGCTGATTGAATGGCTTGATAGGTGGATTCAACCGGACTTAAGGGCATATGTTCACCATAGCAAAGATAATCACCGAGGTTGGGTACTATCCGTGAGTCATGAGACGCGGGGATTTCACGAAAAGAGGTGAAAATCATGTTGATTGAGGCAACAAAGGGAGGTGGAATATTGAGTGGTGGGATTGGGAAAGTACCCATCAAAGTGGAATCTTTTAGGAGACCCACACTGACATTCTCGTACCCAGGAGGTTTCTTTGAGATAAAAGGTACGTTGCTAGTACGGGAATCAGAATTGAAAAAGGCTAGTTGCTCAACAGTAATGACCTTTCCTTGGTGTGGGAAACATAATACATGGAAGAGGGTAGACACAATTGCACGCATGGAATCAATCCAGCTACGGACAAGTAAGAGGTTATAATCAAGGGGTGCATCAAAAACTTCGACCTCGACATTGAACGATTTACCTTCTAACGTAATAGACAACGAGGGGAGAACACCATAGGGTTTAAAACCAGAACCATTGAAGGCCTTAAGTGTGTTGTGTGATATGGTGAGGGTGGGAGAGCCAATGGACTTCCAGCAAGTGACATACATGACGCAAGTCGAGGCGCCCTCGTCAATAATGGTTCTACAGATATTCTTGTTTTCTACGACAACTTGAATCTGAAATGTTAACTGAGGAGGTAGCCTTGGAATGTGATATTCCAGGTCCAAGATTATCAAATTCATATCTGTGGGGTCAATTCCACCAATGGCCTTTAGCAGTGCCTTCTGTTGCGCGGGACAACTTTGAAGGACTTCGAGAGATGACATCGCGAAGGGTGCTTGTGCCAGGTCTTCTACAATAATGTAGTTATGAGTAGCATGTGCATGAGGATTAAAGGCATAATTTCGAGCAATGCCCTTTGGAGGAGGGAAAAGAACTATATCGAGACCTGTTCATTCGATATGAAGAGGACCGTTGGGAGGTGAAGTTGAGGGAGACGGTTGAACCAACGGAGGTGGTATATCATCAATTTTCTCCTTTGAAGGAGAGTAATCTTTGGCCCGAGTTGCGATTGCAACGTCTTTCTTTTTTGAATGACCAGTACACATAAGGACATATGAAGTGGTGGAAGGGGAAGGTTGGTCATGAATGACCAATTGAGCTTGATGTTGAGAAGGGAAAGGTTGTGACAAAACAATAGGTGTAGGAGGTTTTTCAGTCCCTTGGAGGAACTTAGTGACCTCGACACATCTTGGAAAATATTTCGTGTAGTGATCATCACCACATATAAGGCAAGGATATCAGGGCTTACACTTATCTTTATCATCAACAGATTGTGTTTTGTTTTTTCCAGATTGTGGATTATTATTTTTATCCTCCTTATTCTTTCCCTTTCCTTTTTTAGATTTATTTTTACCGACAGGGGTGGACTGAACCGAATTAACCTCGAAGGTTTTACCAGTGGAAGGAGTAGGAGATGGATCATGTTGAACATTAGAAGCATTATATTTGGGGTTGGTGTGAGGGGTATGCGTGGATTGAGCTTCAACATGGAAAGTACCAATCACACCATCAACAACATGAGAAGCTGTTGGGGTTGTTGAGGTAGAGGTGGTAGAAGGATGAGGAGCTCCAGGGAGTAAGTCGTAGAGAGTGTCTATTTGTGAATAAACGAGATCTAGGTACTAAGCGCAACTGGTCGCTTGTTCTTCAGTGATAATACCACCCATGGAAATATCATGAGAGTTTTTATTCACGAATGATTTGGTGAACCATTCAGCCAATAACTGATCAAGAAGGTCGAGTTTG
Organism: Picea mariana; assembly: GCA_032191745.1. Lineage (NCBI taxonomy): Eukaryota > Viridiplantae > Streptophyta > Pinopsida > Pinales > Pinaceae > Picea > Picea mariana. Next base: position 29,263 of record JASDQU010819170.1, on the reverse strand, counting down.
ATCAAACGTCGTCTTCGTCTCCACTCATGGATGTGATCGAAAATATGAGTGGTTGAAGATTGCTTAAAGGAAATCAAGATCTCGGTTCCTGTCTCATAGTGGATTGGCAGTTGGTAATGTGTGAGAAAATCCATGGCTAGGGTATTGAATTCATTGAAGAAGCGTCATGGTAATTCTATGTACCACTTTGCAGCCGAACCTATAGGAGTTCGTTGGAAGAGTCGTAACTGAATGGATTCGTCCATCAAAGATTTGGATGAACACCAAAGGTGAAAATTCATAACATGGTTGTTTGGGTCTTCTCCCAGTTTACCGTCAAATTTGGGTATGGCGGAAGGTAGATTGGTCGGTATAATGGGCCAATGGGGAGAATGTAAGATAGGGCCATTCAAGATTCTAGACAAGTTGGGTAGATCCAAAGTGGATAAAAAGGGAAACTGTCTATTCACGTGAGCATATTGGTGAAATTGGGGGGGAAGTCTCGTCAGTATACCAGTGGGACCGTAAGCAGTCTGCATGTAAGGCAAAGGTCTTGACAGATTTGGACGTGGATGTGGAGGCATGTACCCATCGGGTTGGGTTGGTTGGAAATTTTCCCTTGAAAAGGGACACTAGAGTGAACATGTGGACCCCAAGTGGGATTCAAAGAACTTGGATATGGTTGGCCCAATTTAGGGGGTACAAAAGAGTTGACTTGAGGTTGTTTCCCCCCAGATGATTGTGGATTTCCTTGGGCAAGAAGACTCGAAAGTTGAGCTAGAAATCCTGGTGAGTTTTGTCCATACAGTGGGTTATAGATTCCACCCTGAGGTTGTCCTTAAAGGGGAGTTTGCCCCCCAACGTTTAGTGGTGCCCCAAACTGAGGTTGACCTCCAAATTGGGGTTTCCCCCTAGTGTGAGATTTCCCTCCAATGGGAATCTGGTAACTAGAAGTGAATGAGAGATGGGTGTAGCCAATTGGATTGGAACCACTAGGGCCAGATCCCCCTAGAAAAGGTGGATAAGACCCTCCGGAGAGGACGTGGGACGGTGTAGGAACAAAACTGGCAGCAACATTGTACCTAGGTGGGACAACAAATCCAGAAACTCCAGATGGAACCTGGGTAGGGACGATGGTGGAAGGATTCAACGCTTGATACCCAGGAGGAAGTGACGGGATAGGTCTAGAAGAAAGTGGTGTACCAATGGGGGCTTGGTTAACCACCACATTCCCAGTAGGAATAGTCATAGCATGTGGGACCATAGTAGCATGGGCCATATGGAGAGAAAAAGTCGAGCTAGGACCAACTCACTGTGTGTATGAAAAGGCAGTGGCACTGCTGGATGTACCAGAAAAGTGGTCTAAAGGTACCGTGTAGGTAACAGACATCGCAGGCAGTTGTGATATGATAGGTGATCTAGGACCTTCTCCCAAATTGTCATAAAGGTCTCGCACTGTACAAGGTGAGTTTCTAAATATGTCAGTAGTCCAAAGGGGATTCTCGCCTTCAGGGCTAGTAAGGGGACCGATTGGTATTACATAAGTTTCAACAACAATATCTCTAGATGAATTTAGTCAGAAAATATGTCTCTCGTATCCGTGAGGAATTCGGAAAGCCTCTAGAGAATCAGAAACAATTCATAAATTTTCTAAAGAGGTGGTTCATTCCACTTGTGAAGATACGGTGTCAGGGATCTCACTCTAGTCAGGAGAGCCCTCTAGTGTGTGAGGAGGTAAATGGAGATAACCTTTCAGATGTTTCAGGGGTAGCCCTTGCATCCTGCGTGAACGGTGTGGAGGGTCAATGTTGGCCGAACCAAATATTTTACGAAAAATATCTATGGCCAACTACGGAAAAAAAAACATTACTCGCTAATAAAATCTAGAAATCAAACCAATCAAAAAAACCTTCTTATTTCGAAGGCACTAGTTGGTGATGAAATCCAACATCGCGAAGTTAAGACAAGAAGGGGCTAGGATAGAGCAGGTGGAAAAGTTATGTTGAATACCTTCTTAACAGACTTACACCTTGGTGCAAGCTCCCACACATAATCGTGGGTATACCCTCCAAGGATCCTGAGTGATTTTGGCCAACGTCGATTCCAGGTACCGTAAAGACTTTCCCCTCCACAGTCACCTTGTGTAACAATTGCTAAAGAG